>OY740820.1:15296894-15351894 GCA_963514005.1 Raja brachyura
AAATAGAACAAGTTGTCGTACAGCTTTAGGCTGTGCACGCCCTACGCAAGAGGAGGATGATCAGCCATGATCACATTGAATGGCGGTGCTGGCACGAAGGGCCGAATGGCCTACTCCTGCACCTATTGTCTATTGACTATAGTTGCACACTTTAAAAAAAAATTAATGAGCGTGGGTCACATATTTATTTACAATATGGCCAGAAGGGATATGGGGAGATGGCAGGAACGGGGTACTGATTGGGGGTGATCAACCAGGGGCCACACAGTTTCAGAATAAGGAGTAAACCATTTAGAATGGAGACGAGGAAACACTTTTTCCTCAGTGAGAGTTGTGAGTCTGTGGAATTCTCTGCCTCAGAGGGCGGTGGAGGCCGGTTCTCTGGATGCTTTCAAGAGAGAGCTAGATAGGGCTCTTGAAGTTAGCGGAGTCAGGGGACATGGGGAGAAGGCAGGAACGGGGTACTGATTGGGGATGATCAGCCGTGATCACATTGAATGGCGGTGCTGGCTCGAATTAACCTTGTAAACCTACGCTGCTCTCCCTCAATAGCAAGAATGTCCTTCCTCAAATCAGGGGAGCAAAATTGAATGGCGGTGCTGGCACGAAGGGCCGAATGGCTTGCTCCTGCACCTCTTGCCTATTGACTATTGTATTGTCCTTTCCAATGTTACCATTGGAAACCCTTGAAGGTCCTGCTCTCGTTGCGATATCCATCACGTGTGGATAAAAAAGATCGGACGGGACCAAACTTTTTTTTTTGTTTTCACTGGCATGATGTCGTTGGGGAGATGAGGTGGGGGATCGCCGTGCCGCTGACCTTTGCTGGTTGCTGTGTGAAACGCAGCACTGCCAGAAAAGTGACATTCACTTCCTCTCGAACAATCCTACAGGGAAGATTGGCTTTTAGCGATGAGCTCAGCTCCCAAGTGCTGCTCAGAGTCATTTCAGCTTCACTTCCTCTCCGGTTTTAACACTGCCATTTGGTCGTAGAGAGCATCGCTCACACCCCCTTGCTTCTGGCAAACTAACAGCACGCAGATTAAAAAATAAACACCACGGCTGGGGGAAATGTCTCGTGGTAATCTCGTTCCCCCCCCCGCTCCCCAACCCACGTAAGAGTTTAGTTTGTCTAAATGAGTGTCTTTGCCGGGTGCCATTTTAAGTGAAGTTTTAATGCCCCCTTGTCCCACTTAGGAAACCTGAACGGAAACCTCTGGAGACTTTGCGCCCCACCCAAGGTTTCCGTGCGGTTCCCGGAGGTTTTCGTCCTCCGGCAACCACCTTCAACTGGCATCGCAACCGGCTTCGACTAAACAATTGCCGATTTTTAAAACGGAAACCACTTTCGACCATTAGGGAGACTGACAAAAACGTCCGGGAACCGCACGGAAACCTTGGGTGGGGCGCAAAGTCTCCAGAGGTTTCCGTTCAGGTTTCCCAAGTGGGACAGGGGCATTAAGAGATGATAAGTGCTGGAGAAACTCAGCGGGTGCAGCAGCATCTATGGAGAGAAGGAAATTGGCGACGTTTCAGGTCAAGACCCTTCTTCAGACCGATGATCATTAGTGATAGGAGTAGAATAAGGCCATTCGGCCCATCAAGTCTATGCCATTCAATCATGGCTGATCTATCTCTCCCTCCTAACCCCATTCTCCTGCCTTCTCCCCGTAACCCCTGACACCCGTACTGATCGAGAATCTATCTATCTATGTCTTAAATATATCCACTGACTTGGCCTCCACAGCCGTCTGTGGCAATGAATTCCACAGATTCACCACCCTCTGGCTAAAGAAATTCCTCCTCATCTCTTTCCTAAAAGAACGTCCTTTAATTCTGTGGCTGTGACCTCTAGTCCTAGACTCTCCCACCAGTAGAAACATCCTCTCCACGTCCACTCTATCCAGGAGGAGGACGTGCGCGGCACATCTGCAGTTTCTTGAACCTTCAAACGCGTACACTCTGATGAGGCTCCGGCTAGATCTTACAGCGTGATGTGGCACAACCTCGATAAACTAGATGGTGGCCAAAATTCACATCAAAGTGTCCAACAGTTTCACTGGATATAAATTCAAGATATTTAAGGAGAAAGAGGGAGAGGGAGGGAGAGAGAGAGAGAGAGAGAGAGAGAGAGAGATAGACAAATAGAGAGAGAGGGAGGGAGGGAGAGAGAGAGAGAGAGAGAGAGAGAGAGAGAGATAGACAAATAGAGAGAGAGGGAGGGAGAGAGAGAGAGAGAGAGAGAGAGAGAGGAGGGGGGGGAGAGGGAGAGGGAGAGAGAGAGAAAGAGAAGAGGGAGAGGGAGAGAGAGAGACAAATAGAGAGAGGGAAAGGGAGAGAGGGAGAGAGAGAGAGAGAGAGAGAAAGAGAAGGGGGGGAGAGGGAGAGAGAGAGAAAGAGATAGAGAGAGAGAGAGAGAGAGAGAGAGAGAGAGAGAGAGAGAGAGAGTGAGAGAGAGATAGAGAGGGGGAGAGGGAGGAGAGAGGGAAAGAGAGAGAGAGAGAGAGAGGGAGAGAGAGAGAGAAAGAGAGAGAGAGCTAAAGAGTTAGAGGGAGAGAGGGAGAGGGAGAGGGGTCTCCTCTGCTTGCATGTGATCCGTATCCCTCCAATCCCACACTTCCAGGTGCCTCTCTAAAGATCTCTTAAATGAGAGAGAGAGAGAGAGAGAGAGAGAGAATGAGAGAGAGAGAGAGAGAGAGAGAGAGAGAGAGAGAGAGAGAGAGAAACTAATGGTCATCAACTAATTAGAGAATCATTTGTTCTCACTGGTAGGATAGGGGTGGGTAGCTTTGCCAGCATTTATTGCCCTTCCCTACTACCCTGTGAACTGTCACCTACACGGACGATTCTGGATGCCCAGATCAGCCAGCCCAGCGATGTCCCTCCTTGCGAGACATGATTGCCCCACATTTAGGTCAGTCAAGTACTGAGGGTGGATCAGTGTCTGAATTCCAGAGTCATTTAATCATCTCATTTGAAATTCCTGAGTATAGGGGGTTGCACGTCAGGTCACTGGGTCATAGAAACATAGAAAGATAGAAAAATAGGTGCAGGAGTAGGCCATTCGGCCCTTCGAGCCTGCACCACCATTCAATATGATCATGGCTGATCATCCAACTCAGTATCCTGTACCTGCCTTCTCTCCATACCCCCTGATCCCTTTAGCCACAAGTGCCACATCTAACTCCCTCTTAAATATCGCCAATGAACTGGCCTCAACGACCTTCTGTGGCAGAGAATTCCAGAGACTCTCTGGGTAAAGAATGTTTTCCTCATCTCGTTCCTAAAGGAATTCCCCCTTATCCTTAAACTGTGACCCCTTGTTCTGGACTCCCCCAACATCGGGAACAATCTTCCAGCATCTAGCCTGTCCAACCCCTTAAGAATTTTGTAAGTTTCCATAAGATCCCCCCTCAATCTTCTAAATTCCAGTGAGTACAAGCCGAGTGTATCCAGTCTTTCCTCATATGAAAGTCCCGACACATCCCAGGAATCTTTGATCCCAGGGTCATAGGGCTTGATGCACGGAGGCGCTCAACCCATCTGGAGGAGAACCGTAACTTCCAGTATATGTTATTAATGCAAGAAACGCATACTCTCCTACCTGTTAAAAACGGACAAAATGTTGGATTTTTGCGCTGTAAAAAATAGTGGAAGTCGGGGTAAGCGTGAGAGACGCGTACCCAACTTCAGAATTCCAAACGTGAAGCGAAATGAAGGTAGATAGAAGCGAGAGCTGACGGGACAACAACAGCTAGAGAGCTTGGCGAACATTGGGCGTGCAGATTGGAATCGGAATTGAAAATATTGGGAATGATCATGTTTGCTCTCTCACTGCATTTCATCAACAGTGTGTCATTATTTGTGGTTTTTCTTGATTCCTTTGGCATCTAAAAAGTCTCAGAAGTGATAAATCTGGCTGTACATGTTGCTTTTCTTTTTGTAATGTTAAAATTGTACAAGGCGTTGGTGAGACCAATTCTGGAGCATGGTGTACAATTTTGGTCGCCTAATTATAGGAAGGATGTCAACAAAATAGAGAGGGTACAGAGGAGATTTACTAGAATGTTGCCTGGGTTCCAGCAACTAAGTTACAGAGAAAGGTTGGACAAGTTAGGTCTTTATTTTTTGGAGCGCAGAAGGTTAAGGGGGGACTTGATTGAGGTCTTTAAAATGATGAAAGGGATGATGTGGATAAGCTTTTCCCATTGAGGGTAGGGAAGATTCAAACAAGAGGGCATGACATGAGAATTAAGGGACAGAAGTTTAGGGGTAACATGAGGGGGAACTTCTTTACTCAGAGAGTGGTGGCTGTGTGGAATGATCTTCCAGCAGAAGTGGTGGAGGCAGGATCGATTTTAACATTTAAAAGTAAAGTGGATAGGTATATGGACGGGAAGGGAATGGAGGGGTATGGTCTGAGTGCAGGTAGATGGGACTAGGGGAAAATAAATGGTCGGCACAGACTGGAAGGGCCGAGAAGGCCTGTTTCCGTGCTGTAATTGTTATATGGTTATATGGTATGTAAAAACCCACTTGAGAACCACGGGCGGTTTTAACATTTTACAGCCAGATTTATCACTTCTGAAACTTTTTAGATACCAAAGGAATCTAGAAAAAACACAAATAATGCCTCACTGTTGATGAAATGCAGTGGGCAAACGGCCAATGTTCGCCAACCACGCTGGCTGTTGTTGTCCCTTCAGCTCTCGCTTGTATCGACCGTCATTTCTCCTCACTCTTGGAATTCTGAAGTAGGATAAATGTTTCTCACGCTTATCCCGATTTCCATAATTATTTACAGCGCAAAAATGGACGATTTTGGCGTTCGGGTTTTAACGGGCCGGCTACGCTGGAAACAATGGCCAGCGCTAGCCTGCAGTTCATCGCGTGTACTCCAGTTGGCGTAACGTAGCAACAGCACGGGTCATGGGTCGTGACCCGACTGCCGTGAAACCTCCCTGTGCCGTGTGGTGGGATTGGAATTGGTTTCCCCGGATTAATGATCCTGCTTTCAGGCCACTCGGCTGGTCAGGAAGCAGGCCTGTACGGATCTTGGTGGGGGGTCAAGGAAAGAGCGTTCACGTCGCGGCCCGGTCTTCACCAATCTTTCCACCGCCACGCACAAGTAGCGCAAGAAGCAACGAGACAGACACCATTGGGTGCAGATGCCGGGAAGTGCATTCAGCTCTGGCTCTATCTGAACTCTATCTAATCTCGTGATGTGGACCCGATAAGAAGAAGGAGCTTGGTTTAGCTTGGAGATACAGCATGGAAACAGGCTCTTCGGCCCATCCTGTCCGCCCCGACCACACGCGCGCTAGATCTATCCTGCGCACTCGGGACAATTTACAGAAGTCAATTGACCTGCAAACCCGCACGTCTTTGGAATGTGGGAGTAAACCGGAGCATTCAAAAGGAAACTCGCACCTGCAGACAGCACCGGTAGTCAGGATCGAACCCTGACGCTCTGGTCTCTGGCGCTGTGAGGCGGCAACGCTACCCGCTGCGCCACCGTGCCCGCCCAGCCGGTGATGACTGAGGTTGGCGTCAATAATGGTGCTGGATTGGGCAGCAGAGGTCTGTCGCCGTCCATGGACTCCACTTACACCTCGACAAGGCCGGCAGCATCATCAAGGACCAGTCGCACCCCGGCCACTCCCTCTTCTCCCCGCTCCCATCGGGCAAACGGTACAGAAGTGTGAAAACGAACGCACACCTCCAGATTCAGGGACAGTTCCATCCCAGCTGTTATCAGGCAACTGAACCATCCCACCACAACCAGAGAGCGGTCCTGAACTACTATCTACCTCATTGGTGACCCTCGGACTATCTTTAATCGGACTTTACTAGACTTCATGTTGCTTCAAACATGATTCCCTTCATCCTGTGTTTGTACACTGCGGACGGCCTGATTGTAACCAGGTATATAGTATCTTCGCTGGCTGGATAGCACACAACACAAATGTTTTTCACTGTACCTCAGTACACACGACATCTAAAGGACCACGTTCTCCAGCCCGAAGGACATGAGGAGACTGTAACAAAGTCATAAGGTCATAAGAAATAGGAGTAGACAAAAGTCTGAAGAAGGGTCTCGACCCGAAACGTCACCCATTCCTTCTCTCCCGAGATGCTGCCTGTCCCGCTGAGTTACTCCAGCATTTTCCGTCTACCTAAAGACATCTCTCCTCATCTTCCTAAAAGAACGTCCTTTAATTCCGAGGCTACGACCTCTGGTCCTAGACTCTCCCGCTGGTGGAAACATCCTCTCCACGTCCACTGTATTCAAGCCTGTATGTTTCAAAGGGTTAAACCTCCACACCCACCCTCATGTTCCCCATCCCCACCCCTGCTTGTTGTAGCCAAGAAGACTACATTGCCAACGAGAGCAGAAGTTGACAGCCCATCCGCGACACTTACTTCAGTGCCGTGCGAGTACAGCACTACAATACATTATTCAACCTATAACTCACGCTTCTTGGAGCAAAGTGACACGATAACCCACTGGACCTCTTTATAATTCACAAGACGCGGTGCCGCGGATTCGCAACTGCCTGAGCGAGCTATCATCGAATTAGCGCAACAGCGCGTCCCTGAGAGGAATAGTTTGGGTAGACGCCCAGAGTCGGGCAATCGAGGACATAGGTTTAGGGTGGGGAAGGGGAAAAAGATTTAATATGAACCTGAAGGGTAACTTTTTCACGCAAAAGGCGGTGGGTGCATGGAGCGAGCTGCCGGAGGAGGTAGTTGAGGCTGGGACTATCGCAACATTTAAGAAACATTTAGACAGGTACATGGATGGCACGGGTTTGGAGGGATATGGACCAAACGCAGGCAGGTGGGACTAGTGTAGCTGGGACACATTGGCCAGTATGGGCGAGTGGGCCGAAGGGCCTGTTTCCACGCTGTATCACTCTATGACTCTATATTCAACGTATCAATAAATACACCTTAGACTTTCAAGGTAGCTAGCCAGGCAAGAAAGCAGATCAGATCATCGCTGATGTTAAATGGAACGGGCTGCACGCCCAATTTACGGTCCCATGCCTTACGGGCGCGCAAACCTCTCGCCCTTGCCAAACCTCCTCACGTTACGCCACCACCACGAGAATGTTTCCGTTCATTTCTCTCACCTTGCCTCATCTTTGGAATTCTCTGCATCTGAGCTCTGGACTTGCTCAGCAGATGAGCCAATGAAAGATTTATGGAGTCTGAAGAAGGGCCTCGACCCCAAACGTCACCCGTTCCTTCTCTCCAGAGATGCTGCCTGTCCCGCTGAGTGACTCCAGCTTTTTGTGTCTATTGACGATAAAGCAAAATTGAATCATTGACCTGAAAGTGTCCATCTTATGAAAGATTTATGAAGGAGACATTTGGCCCATATCCCTTTAATCCAGGTACCTGTCCAAATGTCTTTTAAATGTTGCAACTAAACTAAACTCAACTAAACTCAACTATTGCGTACAATCTTCACAGACTCGTTAAGCTTCTGCAAGTTAAGGGCCTGTCCTACAAGCATGCTACTCCATGCGATGAACGCGATCAAACTAGAAGCGGGGGCCGCGCAGAGGTCGGGTGATCCCCTGTACAGGGCCGTTCCCACCAGCATGCGCCTGCATGTGGCAAGCGCGACCAAACCGGCAGCGAGGGCCGCGCGGAGGTCGCGTGAGTGGCGCAACGCGGCGCAAAGTGAGGCGAACTTGGAGAGAAGTCTTAAAGGTAAGTTCGCCAGGACAGAGAGGGACACACAGAGAGGGGCACAGAGGCAGACACACACAGAGGGCCACGGAGCCACACACATAGAGGGTCACGGAGGCACCTACAGATAGGTTCACGGAGGCACGATGTCGGGGCGGTGTGTAAACGTCGAGGCGACTGCGAGCCGACAAGCCGTTGCCGCGCGGAATTTTTGAACATAGTCAGTTTTTCGGATCCCCGCGCGATGTCGGGACGAACTCCGCACAATTCCGCACGGCTCCGGCGATCGAAGTGGGACCGGCCCCGCGACGCCGGACGGCTCAAGCGACCACGTTAGGTCTCGCTAATCGCATAGAGTTGCATGCTGGTGGGACAGGCCGTTAAGACTTTCATTGTGGCATTCCGGGACTTAAACAATCTTGACTCCTCTTGGTTCTTGACTTTCGTTTAGAGATTAGTTAGAGATACAGCACAGGAACAAGCCCTTCGGCCCACCGAGTCCATGCCGGCCAGTGATCATCCGTATACCAGTTCTATCCAACACACTCAGGACCCTGTCATGTACCTGTACACTGTGCACGGCTCGATTGTAATCATGTATTGTCTTTCCGGTGGCTGGTTAGCACGCAGCGAAAGCTTTTCACGGTACCTCGGTGCACGTGACGATGAACTAAACTGAACAATTAACGGAAGCCAATTAAGCGACAAGCCCGCTTGTCTTTGGAGAGCCGGAGCAAACCTTAGCGCGGGGAAGATGTACAACCTCCGCACAGAATCCTTGAATACTTCTGGTTTTGCTCTTGATTCAGTGTGTGGGCAGCACGGTGGCGCAGCGGTAGAGCCGCTGCCTCCCAGCGCCAGAGACCCAGGTTCGATCCTGACCACGGGCGCTGTCTGTACGGAGTTTGCACGCTCTCCCCGTGACCTGCGTGGCGTTTCTCCGAGATCTTCGGTTTCCTCCCACACTCCAAAGGCGTGCGGGTTTGCAGGTTAATAACTGGCTTGTAATATTGTCCCTAGTGTGTCTAGGACAGTGCTAGTGTGCGGGGATCGCTGGTCGACGCGGGACTCAATAGACAATAGACAATAGGTGCAGGAGTAGGCCATTTGGCCCTTCGAGCCAGCACCGCCATTCAATGTGATCATGGCTGATCATCCCCAATCAGTACCCCGTTCCTGCCTTCTCCCCATATCCCCTGACTCCGCTATCTTTAAGAGCCCCATCTAGCTCTCTCTTGAAAGTATCCAGGGGACCGGCCTCCACCGCCCTCTGAGGCAGAGAATTAGGTCGGCGGAAGGGCCTGTTTCCACGCTGTATCTCCAAACTAAACGAAACTAAACGATAAAATACTATACCTTTGCATTGGCGAGAAGCCCAGTTTGTTGACAGCAATGCAAGGCGAAGCTTTGCCGAATGCTGCCACTTCTACCGGGAATGGAAGCAGAAAGCCAAGCATGGATACATAGAAACATAGAAACATAAAAATTAGGTGCAGGAGTAGGCCATTCGGCCCTTCGAGCCTGCACCGCCATTCAATACGATCATGGCTGATCATCCAACTCAGTATCCCGTACCTGCCTTCTCTCCATACCCTCTGATCCCCTTAGCCACAAGGGCCACATCTAACTCCCTCTTAAATATGGCCAATGAACTGGCCTCAACTACCCTCTGTGGCAGAGAGTTCCAGAGACCCACCACTCTCTGTGTGAAAAAAGTCCTTCTCATCTCGGTCCTAAAGGATTTCCCCCTTATCCTTAAGCTGTGACCCCTTGTCCTGGACCTCCCCAACATCGGGAACAATCTTCCTGCATCTAGCCTGTCCAACCCCTTAAGAATTTTGTAAGTTTCTATAAGATCCCCCCTCAATCTCCTAAATTCTAGAGAGTATAAACCGAGTCTATGCAGTCTTTGTTCATAAGTCATATGTCCTGACATCCCAGGAATCAGTCTGGTGAACCTTCTCTGCACTCCCTCTATGACAATAATGCCCTTCCTCAGATTTGGAGACCAGAACTGTACGCAATATTCCAGGTGTGGTCTCACCAAGACCCTATACAACTGAAGTAGAACCTCCCTGCTTCTATACTCAAATCCTTTTGCTATGAAAGCTAACATACCGAAGCACAGAAGCACTAACCTGCAACCTCTGCTCGGCTCCGTTAATGAAGAAAGTGGTACAAACAGTTCACATCAGTTTAGATCAGTTTAGTTTATTGTCACATGTACCGAGGTACAGTGAGAAGCATTTTGTTGCGTGCTAACCAGCCAGCGGAAAGACAACACATGATTACAATCGATCCATTTACACTGCACAGATGCACGATAAGGGAATAACGTTTAGTGTACATTAGAGCCAGCAAAGTCCGATCAAGGGTAGTCCGAGGGTCACCAAAGAGGTGGATAGCAGTTCAGCGCCGCTCTCTGGTTGTGGTAGGATGATTCCGTTGCCTGTTAACAGCTGGGAAGAAACTGTCCCAGAATCTGGAGGTGTGTGCGTTTTCACACTTCTGTACCTCTTGCCCGATGGGAGAGGGGAGAAGGGGGAGGCAGTCGGTCTAACAGAAGGCAATTTCACTGCGCTCTTCAATCAAGGGAAACTTAGGACATTCAGAGAAGATTTATGAGGATGTTGCCGGAACTTGAGGGTGTGAGCTACGGGGAGAGTTTAAGCAGGCCGGGACTCTATTCCTTGGAGCGCAGGAGGATGAGGGGTGATCTTATAGAGGTGTATACAACCACGAAGACACATGTTTAAAGTGAAGGGGAAAAGATTGAATAGGAATCTGAGGGGTAACTTTTTCACACAAAGGGTAAAGATGGGTGTGTGGAACAAGCTGCCAGAGGAGGTCGTTGAGGCTGGGACTATCCCAACGTTTAAGAAACAGTTAGACAGGTACATGGATAGGGCAGGTTGGAAGGGCCAAATGTGGGCAGGTGGGACTGGTGTATCGGAAAGAACTGCAGATGCTGGTTTAAATCAAAGGAAGGCACAGTATGCTGGAGTAACTCAGTGGGACAGGCAGCATCTATGGAGAGAAGTCTGAAGAAAGGTCTCGACCCGAAATCTGGAGGTGTGCGTTTTCACACTTCTGTACCTTTTGCCCGATGGGAGCGGGGAGAAGAGGGAGTGGCCAGTGTGTGACATGTCCACTCAGATTGAAGAGGGGTCCCGACCCAAAACGTCACCTATCCATGTTCTCCAGAGATGCTGCCTGACCCGCCGAGTTACTCCAGCACTTTATGGGGTTTTTTTGCCGAGGAACAACCCTCGCTTCCCCGTTCCAAGGTTTTCACACCTTACCCTCCCATATCTCTGTGTCTCCCTCTCCCTTGACTCTCAGTCTGAAGAAGGGTCTCGGCCCGAAACGTCACCCATGCCTTCTCTCCAGAGATGCTGCCTGTCCCGCTGAGTTACTCCAGCAATTTGTGTCTAGCCAGGTGGGACGGGTGTAGCTGGGGCCTGTGGGTCGGCATGGGCAAGTTGGGCCGAAGGGCCTGTTTCTATGACTATGTCTTGCACAAACAGCAGTGAATGGCTAACTATTCACACAGTGGAGTAGGAGTTTGGATCAACAGTATTGAATTACTCAGTAATGTAAATAAACCTGCTTTTCATTAACAGGAGCCTCTCAAGAGATCATTTTGGTTTCTTCCGAAAGGTGTAAAATGGCCAAAGGTGATTGGGCATCTTTCCCAGTGTTGCTTTCCACAGGTGTTAATGGCATTCAATGGTTTTCATAAGTGATAGGAGCAGAATTAGGCCATTCGGCCCATCATGTCTACGCCCACCATTCAATCATGGCTGATCTATCTCTCCCTCCAAACCCCATTCTCCAGCCTTCTCCCCATAACCCCTGACACCCGCACTAATCAAGAATCTATCTATCGTTGCCTTTAAAACATCCATTGACTCGGACTCCACAGCCTTCTGTGGCAATGAGTTCCACATTATGTACACTGTTTGTCAGGACTTCCATATGAGGAAAGACTGGATAGACTCGGCTTGTGCTCGCTAGAATTTAGAAGATTGAGGGGGGATCTTATAGAAACTTACAAAATTCTTAAGAGGTTGGACAGGCTAGATGCAGGAAGATTGTTCCCAATGTTGGGGGAGTCCAGAACAAGGGGTCACAGTCTAAGGATAAGGGGGAATTCCTTTAGGACCGAGATGAGGAAGACATTTTTCACACAGAGAGTGGTGAGTCTCTGGAATTCTCTGCCACAGAAGGTAGTTGAGGCCAGTTCATTGGCTATATTTAAGAGGGAGTTAGATGTGGCCCTTGCGGCAAAAGGGATCAGGGGGTATGGAGAGAAGGCAGGTACGGGATACTGAGTTGGATGATCAGCCATGATCATATTGAATGGCAGTGCAGGCTTGAAGGGCCGAATGGCCTACTCCTGCACCTAGTTTCTATGTTTCTATGTTTCTATGTTTTGTGGTGAAAAGTCGTGTGGGTTGATGAGTCATTCTGGAAGACCTGGTCAGTTGCATCAGGTACGGGAGGTGACCATTTTATGTTTACATGTGACCTTCTCATGGTGGGCCTTGAGAATGGTATCCTTCAGAGACCATTGTTCTTTATCTCTCCACATCGCAGTCTAGATCTCTCATTTCCCTTTTCCCTAACAGAAGGTTAAGGGGGGACTTGATTGAGGTCTTTAAAATGATGAAAGGGAGTTGACGTGGATAAGCTTTTCCCATTGAGGGTAGGGAAGATTCAAACAAGAGGGCATGACATGAGAATTAAGGGACAGAAGTTTAGGGGTAACATGAGGGGGAACTTCTTTACTCAGAGAGAGGTGGCTGTGTGGAATGATCTTCCTGCAGAAGTGGTGGAGGCAGGATCGATTTTAACATTTAAAAGTAAAGTGGATAGGTATATGGACGGGAAGGGAATGGAGGGGTATGGTCTGAGTGCAGGTAGATGGGACTAGGGGAAAATAAATGGTCGGCACGGACTGGAAGGGCCAAGAAGGCCAGTTTCCGTGCTGTAATTGTTATATGGTTATATGGTAACCAGTCTGAAGAAGGGTCTCGACCCAAAACGTCACCCGTTCCTTCTCTCCAGAGATGCTGCCTGTCCCGCTGAGTTACTCCAGTTTTTTGTGTCTATCTTCGATTTAATCCAGCCTCTGCGGTTCCTTCCAATTCTATTCCAATATTCTGCCCCTACTCTCACTCCACTTTAATTTCATGTTCCACGTTTCTTGTTGTGTTTTATGACTGTTGGCAGGCCAATGTCCCTCCTGGGATAAATAAAGGGTAATCATAGCATATCGTATCGTATAGTATCGGGGTGGGAGATTGCAACCTTCACGTGGTCCGCCCGGTTTCGACGAATGCAATCAACCCGGCGTGCACAATCAAATAAGATCAAATAGATCAAGTTGTCCCGCAGCTTTAGGCTGTGCACGCCGTACTCAAGAAGAATAGGTATCATGTCGACCCCTCAAGTGACAGAGTTGCCTCTCAGGGTTCCTATTACAGCCTTCATTTTTCACCTGAAGCCAATTCCACACAATCACCACCCTCCGACCAAAGAAATTCCTCCTCATCTCCTTCCTAAAGGAACGTCCTTTCATTATGAGGCTATGAGCTCTGGTCCTGGACTCTCCCACTAGTGGACATGGCCTCCACCGCCTTCTGTGGCAAGGAATTCCACCCTCTGACTAGAGATCCAATATGATCGTAGCTGATCCCTGCTCGAGTCCGCTCCACCGCTAAGTCTACAAAGTACTCCGATAGACTTTCCGCCGTTGTCTTGCTTGGAATAACTACATCTATATTCCTCTAGCCAGATTCCCAGTTGGACTAACTCCACATCTATTCAATGGCTTGGCTGTTGGATAACATCAACGTCACATTGGCAGCTCGATATGCTCATCACATTAACACTCCTTAAATATTCTGTACCCAGAAGATTCAAGTCATTTCGAGTCAATGTATTCTTCGCTTTCCTACTAGGTTTTGATGAGTGCCATCAGATAATGGAGAGAGGTTAGTTCCCTTCCCCGTCACTGAGGCTCCCTGTAGTGCATAGGCATCTTAACCATTCATATTTCATCTGCCACAGCTTTCTGCTCAAGCTATCTCATTTCTTTTTCCGAACTTGTTGTGCATTCCACGAAACAGCCACTTTCTGGAAAAGACCGTCAATGCCAACCCTCCCTCAGCCCGAATGTAAAAAAAGACGAAGGTGCCGGAACTTGGTAGCAAGTTTAGTTGAGTTCAGTTGAGTTTAGTTTGGAGATACAGCATGCAAAGAGGCCCTTCGGCCCACCGGGTCCGTTCCGACCGGCGATCCTCGCACACTAACACTATCCTACGCCCACTTTATTAATGTTCTATTATTACTAATGTTTAGTGTTTTCCGAGTCATCTGCAACTCTCACTGTATGCCATGTTGTTACTTGTGGGCGGAGCACCAAGGCAAATTCCTTGTATGTGAATACCTGGCCAAAAGTAAGTACTTACTTACTCGGGACAATTTTTACATTTACACCAAGCCAATTAACCTACAAACCTGCACGTCTTTGGAGCGTGGGAGGAAACCGAGGATCTCGGGGAATGTAGAAACTCCGTACAGGCAGCACCCATAGTCGGGATCGAACCTGGGTCTCCGACGCTGCATTTCGCTGTAAGGCGGCAACTCTACCGCTGCGCCACTTACAAAGGGTCTCATCTTAAAAGGTCAACAATTCCTTCCCCCCACACCCCCACAAACCCCCCTCCCACCCAATAGACGTGGTTTGACCTGCTGCGTAACTCCAGCACTTCGCTTTTTTGCTCCAGATTCCAGCATCTCCAGTCGCCCTTATTTCTCGAAAGAAATATAAAGAACTACAATCCCTCCCTGGCATACACGCGGTTATCCTCATTTCCGTTCGGTGCTTTCGCTAGGAGGCACGGTGGGGCAGCGGTAGAGTTGCTGCCTCACAGCGCCAGGGAGGCCGGGGTTCGATTCTGACCGCGGGTGCTGCCTGCGCGGAGTCTGCAGGTCTTCCTCCACGTGCTCCAGGTAGGTGATGTTACGGGTCCCTCTCACCTGCGTTTACCTATTGCCTGCCCCTCCTCTCTTCCAGCTTTCTCTTGAATGCACCTTAGACTTTCAAGGTAGCCAACCAGGCAAGAAAGCAGACCAGTTACATGGAACAGGCTGCACGCCCAATTTATGGTCCCTTGCCTTACGGGCGCCCAAACCTCTCGCCCTTGCCAAACTTCCTCACCTCACACCACCACCACGAGAATGTTTCCGTTCATTTCTCTCGCCTCGCCTCATCTTTGGAATTCTCTACATCTGAGCTCTGGACTTGCTCAGTTGATGAGCCGATGAAAGATTTATGGAGTCTGAAGTCTATGGAGTCGACCCCAAACGTCACCCGTTCCTTCTCTCCAGAGATGCTGCCTGTCCCGCTGAGTGACTCCAGCTTTATTGATGATAAAGTATTATTGAATCACTGTCCATCTTATGAAAGATTTATGGACCTGTTTCGAGGCATTTGGCTCATATCCCTTTAATCCAGATACCTGTCCAAATGTCTTTTAAATGAAGGGCCTGTTTCCCCGTTGTATCTTTAAACTAAATTTAAAATGCCTGCTCCTGCGCTGTCCAGTTCTACGTTCTATGTTCATATTGATGCAAAACTGAAATATGCTGAGCAACCAAAGTCCATGTAAGTTGTTGCAAACTGTGCCTCGTGTGTGTAAAGTGGTGCGGGGTGACCACTGGTCGGTGTGTTGACTCGATGGGCCGAAGGGCCTGTTTCCGCGTTGGAACTGTTCCCGCAGGCTCCAGTTCTCTAGAACTTCATCCACCTCCCCGCATCTTAGCATCAGTTGACTGGTCAATCAGCGAAACAACAACGAGCGGGGCCTGTTGGCGAGTCTTAATGGGTCAACTTCCTTCTGGTCAACCCCGACCAAACCTCACTGGTTGACTTTCACCCATTCCCGTAGAGGGAAGGAATTCAGTTCAGCTCAACCGCCGTGGCAGAAACAAATCAAAACAAGATGATGAACCCCCTGAGTTTCAGATAGAGTCTCAGTTTCAGGTCATATCTGAGTCGGAAGTTTTAGGATTTAGAGTTTAGATTTTAGACACACAGCGTGGAAATGGGGCGCAAGACCGCGCCGACCAGCGATCGCCCCGCACATCAGCACTATCCTACACACATATAACCATATAACAATTACAGCACGGAAACAGGCCTTCTCGGCCCTTCAAGTCTGTGCCGACCATTTATTTTCCCCTAGTCCCATCCACCTGCACTCAGACCATACCCCTCCATTCCCTTCCCATCCATATACCTATCCACTTTACTTTTAAATGTTAAAATCGATCCTGCCTCCACCACTTCTGCTGGAAGATCATTCAACACAGCCACCACTCTCTGAGTAAAGACGTTCCCCCCCATGTTACCCCTAAACTTCTGTCCCTTAATTCTCATGTCATGCCCTCTTGTTTGAATCTTCCCTAAGAAACTGCAGATGCTGGTTTATGCCGAGGATAGGCACAAAATGCCGGAGTAACTCAGCGGGGACAGGCAGCGTCTCTGGAGAGAAGGAATGGGTGACGTTTCGGGTCGAGACCCTTCCTCAGACTGAGATTCAGGGGAGAGGGAAACGAGGGATATGGAACCAAGCACTAACAGCATTCTGCACACACTAGGGAGGGTTTACAATTATACCAAGCCAATTAACCTACAAACCTGTACGTCTTTGGAGTGTGGGAGGAAACCGGAGCACCCAGAGAAAACCCACAAGGTCACGGGGAGAATAACCATGTAACCATATAACAATTACAGCACGGAAACAGGCCTTCTCGGCCCTTCCAGTCCGTGCCGACCATTTATTTTCCCCTAGTCCCATCTATCTGCACTCAGACCATACCCCTCCATTCCCTTCCCGTCCATATACCTATCCACTTTACTTTTAAATGTTAAAATCGATCCTGCTTCCACCACTTCTGCAGGAAGATCATTCCACACAGCCACCACTCTCTGAGTAAAGAAGTTCCCCCTCATGTTACCCCTAAACTTCTGTCCCTTAATTCTCATGTCATGCCCTCTTGTTTGAATCTTCCCTACCCTCAATGAGAAAAGCTTATCCACGTCAACTCTGTCTATCCCTTTCATCATTTTAAAGACCTCAATCATGTCCCCCCTTAACCTTCTGCGCTCCAAAGAATAAAGACCTAACTTGTTCAACCTTTCTCTGTAACTTAGTTGCTGGAACCCAGGCAACATTCTAGTAAATCTCCTCTGTACTCTCTCTATTTTGTTGACACACTCGGCCCAATTTGCAATTTATGGAAGGCAGTTAACGTGCAAACTTGTTCATCTTTGGAGTGTGGTAGGAAACCGGAGCACCCGGAGAAAACCCATGCGGTCACCGTCAGAATATACAAACTCCGTACAGACAGCGCCCGCAGTCGGGATCGAACCCGGGTCTCCGGCGCTGTGAGGCAGCAACTCTACCGCCGCGCCACCGTGCCGCAAAAGTTCTAAACCAGTAGTCAACATCGCACTGGATCCGAATTAATGTTCTTGTAGAGACACACAAAATGCTGGAGTAACTCAGTGGGACAGGCAGCGTCTCTGGAGAGAAGGAACGGGTGATGTTTTGGGTCAAGACCGGCGACGCAAGGTTTGTGCCTGAACAAGACGTCAATTAATTTAATGGAATTTTTGGCGCTGCTTGTAGGTTTTTTGAGGCCTGGCAATTTTTAACGGGCGCTCAAAAGTGTGAGTCGGAATGTTTTGGTCGTCTTTTGATGTGGAGTTGGTTCACGGTTCAATGCCGTTAGGTGTAGTGTGGGGGAGAAAGAGATTGGGGGTGGGTGGGGAGACAAAGACTGGCCAAGCGCAGGCTTGGCGATCGTTTCGCCGAACACCTCCGCTCGGTTCAAACTAACCAACCTGATCTCCCGGTGGCTCAGCACTTGAACTCCCCCTCCCATTCCGAATCCAACCTTTGTCCTGGGCCTCCTCCATGGCCAGAGTGAGCACCACCGCAAATTGGAGGAGCAGCACCTCATATTCCACTTGGGCAGCCTGCACCCTAGTGGCATAAACATTGACTTCTCAATATCCGGTAGCCCTTGCTGTCTCCTCCCCTTCTCAGCTCTCCCCCAGCCCTCGGGCTCCTCCTCTTCCTTTCTCCTTTCTTCTCCCCCCCTCCCCCGCCCTACCTCAGTCTGAAGAAGGGTTTCGGCCCGAAACGTCGCCTATTTCCTTCGCTCCATAGATGCTGCTGCACCCGCTGAGTTTCTCCAGCACTTTTGTCTACCTGGCAAAGCCTTTTCCAGCTTCCCCCTGCTACGACAATCAGTCTGAAGAAGGATCCTGCCTGATTAAGCATCCATCCTATTTTAATTGCAGCTTATATCCTGAGAGATTCGGCATGAAGTCCTCGTTTGGTCGTTCGTTCGGTTGCTCATGTGTCAGACGATGTAGCTCGCTGTCATCATCCAACATGTTGTCAGAATTGGCGCCTGGCGCGTCACAGAGTGCATCGCGCCGTCGTTTCCAGGGAGCGCCACGAGGAGGAATCTGTCATGATCCCCAAACATGAAGTCCTGAAACGGCATCTGACCATATCGCGAACAATCCACAGATGCTGCCTGACCTACTGGGTTACATAGAAACATAGAAAATAGGTGCATGATGAGGCCATTCGGCCCTTCGAGCCAGCACCGCCATTCATTGTAATCATGGCTGATCGTCCCCTATCAATAACCCGTGCCTGCCTTCTCTCTATATCCCTTGACTCCACTAGCCCCTAGAGCACTATCTAACTCTCTCTTAAATCCATCCAGTGACTTGGCCTCCACTGCCCTCTGTGGCAGGGAATTCCATAAATTCACAACTCTCTGGGTGAAAAAAGTTTTTTCTCACCTCAGTCTTAAATGGCCTCCCCTTTATTCTAAGACTGTGGCCCCTGGTTCTGGACTCTCCCAACATTGGGAACATTTTTCCTGCATCTAGCTTGTCCAGTCCTTTTATAATTTTATATGTTTCTATAAGATTGCCTCTCATCCTTCTAAACTCCAGTGAATACAAGCCTAGCCTAGTTACTCCAGAACTTTGTGTTCGAAGAAAAAATGATCATCTAATTTTCACGGTGAACGGTTTAATTTGAGGCGGGATAGTTTGGTTCAGTTTAGATTAGTTCAGTTTTGTGATGTCGCGTGGAAACAGGCCCTTCGGCCCGCTGGGTCTATGTTCACCACCAACGCTTGTCCTATCCTGCACAATTTACCAAGGACCAATTAGACTACAACACCAGCACATCTTGAGGGATGTGGGAGGAAACCGGAGCACCCGGATCCTGACTTTGTACGTTCTCCCCGTGACCTGCGCGGATTTTGTCCGGGATCTCCGCTTTCCTCCCACACTCCAAAACTGTACAGGTTTGTGGATTAATTAGCTTGGAGTGATTGTAAATTGTCCCCAGTGGGTGTAGAATAGCATTGGTGTGCGAGAATCGCTGGTGGGCCCTGACTCGGTGGGCCGAAGGGCCTGTTTCCACTCCAGTGAACTCTAAACTACACTGATTGGCCAAGACAACTTCCCTTTCACCAAGGCACAGTCCAACGTCCAAGTTACTGCTGCGGGGAAAGTTAGTGGAGCGTTAAACTTTTGTTAAAAACTGAAATGTGGTCAAACATTTTTGTTTAATAATTAGGCAAAATTATTAAAATTAGGCAAAGAGGCTGGAGTCAGAAATGATCCAATCAGAAAATTGGAGGGTTCCCTGTGAAGGTGAGACACCGTGAAGATGGATGTTGGTGAGCAGAGGGTCGGGGGGTAGCATTGCTAACTGTCCCGTATTAGCCGGGACATCCCGTATATTGTGCCTCACAGCGCCAGAGATCCCGCATTCCATCCTGACTACGGGCGCTGTCTCTTCAGAGTTTGCACGTTCTCCCCCGTGACCTGTGTGGGTTTTCTCCGGGAGCTCCGGTTTCCATCCACACTCCAATGACAACAGACAATAGACAACAGGTGCAGGAGTAGGCCATTCGGCCCTTCAAGCCAGCACCACCATTCAATGTGATCATGGCTGATCATCCCCAAACAGTACCCCGTTCCTGCCTTCTCCCCATATCCCCTGACTCCGCTATCTTTAAGAGCCCTATCTAGCTCTCTCTTGAAAGTATCCAGAGAACCTGCCTCCACCGCCCTCTGAGTCAGAGAATTCCATAGACTCACAACTCTCTGTGGGAAAAAGTGTTTCCTCGTCTCCGGTCTAAATGGCTTACTCCTTATTCTTAAACTGTGTGGCCCCTGGTTCTGGACTCCCCCAACATCGGGAACATGTTTCCTGCCTCTAGTGTGTCCAAGCCCTTAATAATGTTGACGTACAGGTTTGCAGGTTAATTAGCTACGAGGTTACATAGAAACATAGAAACATAGAAACATAGAAATTAGGTGCAGGAGTAGGCCATTCGGCCCTTCGAGCCTGCACCGCCATTCAATATGATCATGGCTGATCATCCAACTCAGTATCCCGTACCCGCCTTCTCTCCATACCCTCTGATCCCCTTAGCCACAAGGGCCACATCTGACTCCCTCTTAAATATAGCCAATGAACTGGCCTCAACTACCCTCTGTGGCAGAGAGTTCCAGAGACCCACCACTCTCTGTGAAAAAAGTCGTTCTCATCTCGGTCCTAAAGGATTTCCCCCTTATCCTTAAGCTGTGGCCCCTTGTCCTGGGTCCTCCCCAACATCGGGAACAATCTTCCTGCATCTAGCCTGTCCAACCCCTTAAGAATTTTGTAAGTTTCTATAAGATCCCCTCTCAATCTCCTAAATTCTAGAGAGTATAAACCGAGTCTATCCAGTCTTTCTTCATAAGACAGTCCTGACATCCCAGGAATCAGTCTGGTGAACCTTCTCTGCACTCCATGGCAATAATGTCCTTCCTCAGATTTGAAGAAGATATGAGTTACAGAGTACTCATTAGAATCTCCAGGGTCCCTCTTTGTTTTCGACACCCCCCCCCCCCCCCCCCTTCGCCGGGTGCTTTTATTGTTCTCGGCTGCCACCCTCCCCCCAGACAAGCTCTCCCTCTCCCCACGTCGTTCCACAAGTGCTACAGCCTGTTTAACATCACGGACCAGATTGCTAAACTGAGTGATGCTTGGCTCCGGTTAAATAGCTATAAAAGGCAGGAACATTGCAGGATAAAATTGGCAGTGGACGGCATTTCGTAGTTTGTTGATCCCGTGCCTCTTCCAGAGACGAATTCCGGCAATGTTATCAGTTGAGGAGCGGCAGGGATCCAGGCCTGTTGGCGGGGGGAGGTTTCTAAATGATCGCACTCCGTCTCCGCAGTTCCTAGTATCAGCGGCAGGATCTGGACTCGCCGAGACCCCTCTCCTCCGAGCGCACCCAGAAGGATCCCAGTGTAAGAATTATGAGAGGAATAGATCGGGTAGATGCACAGAGTCTCTTGCCCAGAGTGGGGGGATCGAGGACCCAGAGGACGAACAGTAGGTTTAATGTAGGGTAAACATGCGTTCAAATCACAGAGTAGAAGTACGTTCGGCCCGTTGGGTCCATACTATCTCTATGCAAGGCCAATCCAGCCAACCCCACTCTTCCACCCACTCACCGAAGCCCTGCAAATCCTTACCTTTCTGATACTTATACTTTTGAATTAATTTTTTCCTTTTCTGCTCCTCGCCGGCCATCTGTTCCAAACCCTAATCACCAAATGCATCGGGGAAAAAAAAACGCCCTTCCAACGTTGCCTTTGATTGTTTTGCCAAATCCCTCAAAACGACATCCCCTAGTTCCTGATTCCAGGGTGAGGCAGCATGAAATAGGAAATAGGAAATAGGAAATAGGAAATAGCAAATAACAAATAGGAAATAGGAAATAGGAAATAGGAAAAGATGTTCACAGCAGTCAGATCTGATCCCATTTCACATCCACTCCCTGAGCACCTAATTGAAGCCCACACACTCACAGGGAGAACGTGCAAACTCCACACACACAGCACCCGAGGTCAGGATCGAACCCGGGTCTCTGGAGCTGTGAGGCAGTGGCTCTACCAGCCGCACCACCATGCTGCCACAGAGAGAGGTACAATTGGGATAGAGGCCCTTTGGCCCAACTAGTACACTCCACTGGGGTACACAAACGGCTGGTGAAACTCAGCGGGTGCAGCAGCATCTAAGGTGCGAAGGAGATAGGCGACGTTTCGGGTCGAGACCCTTCTTCAGACTGGTCAGGGATCAGGGAAACGAGAGATATAAACAGTGATGTGGAGAGATAAAGAACAATGAATGAAAGATATGCAAAAATGTATCGATGATAAAGGAAACAGGCCATTGGAAGCTGTTTTGTAGTGTAAAAATGAGAAGCTAGTGCGACTTGGGTGGGGGACAGATAGAGAGAGAGGGAATGCCAGGGCCCGAGGGCTGAGGGAGAGGTGGGAAGGAGAGGAGACAGCAAGGGTTAACAGAATTGAGAAAATTCAATGTTTAAGCCCAGAGGATGCAGACTCCCCAAGCGGAATATGAGGTGCTGTTCCTCCAACTTGCGGTGTTGCTCACTCTGGCCGTGGAGGAGGCCCAGGACCGAGAGGTCGGATACAGAATGGGAGGGGGAGTTGAAGTGCTGAGCCACCGGGAGGTCGGGCTGGTTATTGCGGACCGAGCAGAGGTGTTCTGCGAAACGATCGCCCAGCCTCCGCTTGGTCTCACCGATGTAGATCAGCTGGCATCTGGAGCAACGGATGCAGTAGATGAGGTTGGAGGAGGTGCAGGTGAACCTCTGTCGGACCTGGAAGGACTGCTTGGGTCCCTGAAAGGAGTGGAGGGGGGAGGTGAAGGGACAAGTGTAGCATCTCTTGCGGTTGCAAGGGAAAGTGCCCGGGGAAGGGGTGGAGCGGGAGGGAAGGGAAGAATTGACAAGGGAGTTGCGGAGGGAGCGGTCTTTGCGGAAGGCAGACGGGGGGGGGGGGGGGGTGATGGGAAGATGTGGCGAGTGGTGGGGTCACGTTGGAGGTGGCGAAACTGGCGGAGGACTATGTGTTGTATGCGCTGGCTGGTGAGGTGAAAGGTGAGGACCAGGGGGACTCTGCCCTCGATGTGAGTGGGGGAATGGTAGTACACTCTGCTATCAGCTATACCCATCCAACACTATTCCCATATTTTAATTCTTTCATTTGTTTTTGGGGTATCTTCATGGCTAAAGTCAGGCCATGCCTCATGCTGACCCTTTTTATCATTGCATCCTCATTGAGATCTTTACATCTTTACTAACGATATGTTTTCCGTTATTAAAGGAGTCCCATCAAGTGGCTGAGGTTCCTATCTACAGTAGGATCTTAACTTAACAATAGCTTTCAAAGATATGAAAAGTAAGGAGCTATTTATTAAATGAGTCTGAAGAAGGGTCTCGACCCGAAACGTCGCCTATCTCCTTCGCTCCTTAGATGCTGCTGCACCCGCTGAGTTTCTCCAGCTTTTTGTGTAACCCAAGGAACGATTTAGTTTAGTTTAGTTTGAGATACAGGCCCTTCGGCCCATTGAGTCCGTGCCGACCAATGATCACCCATACACTAGTTCCATCCTACGCACTCAGAACACTATACAGAAGCCAATTAACCTACAGACCTGCACGTCTTTGGAATGTGGGAGGAAACCGGAGCTCCCGGGGAAAACCCACGCGGACACAGGGAAAACGTATAAACTCCATACAGACAGCGTCCATAGTCAAGATCGAACCTGGGTCTCTGGCGCAGTAAGGCACCTTAAATGTAATTCACGATTCCTACCTTTGTATAGAATCATACAGTCGTACAGCATGGAAACAGGCCCTTCGGCCCAACTTGCCCATGCTGACCAAAACGCAGGCTTGTCCCACCTGCCTGTGTTTGACCAAATATCCCTTTCCAAACACCTGTCCAAATGTCTTTAAAATGTCACCACAGTACCTGCCTCAGCTACCTCCTCTGGTAGCTAAATGCTGATGTAACTGCATGTAGACAAAAGTGCTGGAGAAACTCAGCGGGTGCAGCAGCATAGAAACATAGAAAATAGGAGGCCATTCGGCCCTTCGAGCCAGCACCGCCATTCATTGTGATCATGGCTGATCGTCCGCTATCAATAACCCGTGCCTGCCTTCTCCCCATATCCCTTGACTCCACTAGCCCCTAGAGCTCTACCAGACACTCTCTTAAATCCATCCAGTGACTTGGCCTCCACTGCCCTCTGCGGCAGGGAATTCCACAAATTCACAACTCTCTGGGTGAAAAATATTTTTCTCACCTCAGTCTTAAATGACCTCCCTTTTATTCTAAGACTGTGGCCCCTGGTTCTGGACTCGCCCAACATTGGGAACATTTTTCCTGCATCTAGCTTGTCCAGTCCTTTTATAATTTTATACGTTTCTATAAGATCCCCCCTCTTCCCTTCTAAACTCCAGTGAATACAAGCCTAGTCTTTTCAATATACAAGCCTAGTCTTTTCAATCTTTCCTCAAATGACAGTCCCGCCATCCCAGGGATCAATCTCGTGAACCTCTCATGTGCTTCTATGGAGCAAAGGAAATAGGCAACGTTTCGTCCCCAAACGTTGCCTATTTCCTTCGCTCCATAGATGCTGCTGCACCCGCTGAGTTCCTCCAGCACTTTTGTCTACCTTCGATTTTCCAGCATCTGCAGTTCCTTCTCAAACGCAAATGTAACTGCGACTGTTTTATACCAAAGCTCGCAAAGTCACTTTCCTTTTAAGTTGTCAACTTCAAAAAACACAACAGGAAGTTATCTGAAGACTGCAACCATAAAATTGCATTATTTCTGCTTTAAAAATTCACGTAAATTAAAATGAATGTAAAGTGCGGAAGTGTTTCATTTACACGGCCTGGGATTTTAAGTTGATTCATCAAGAACGATTACGCACATCTGCAGAGACGGGGCACCTTTTAAAATATTTAGCAGCGCGCTCCTGAACAAGACATAAAATTGCTATTTATTGTATTTAATATTTCATCTACCAAGGCTGAAAATATTGCAGAGAGCTCGAGGCCGGTCTAAATGGAAAAGGTTGCATTGATACAAATGAACAGTTTCCTACACTTAAAAGCTGTGTTTCAATGATATTGGCGCGAGAAAGGAAAGCAGTCAGAATACCAGATCTACAGAACCCTCTCCGCTCACCTGAGGAGTGAGTGTTACCTTTTAGCAAAGAACTCAAAAGAACTATACAAGAACCTGGAGTATTGTGTGCAGTTTTGCTCCCCTGATTTGAGGAAGGACATTCTGGCTATTGAGGGAGTGCAGCGTAGGTTTACAAGGTTAATTCGAGCCAGCACCGCCATTCAATGTGATCATGGCTGATCATCCCCAATCAGTACCCCGTTCCTGCCTTCTCCCCATATCCCCTGACTCTGCTATTTTTAAGAGCCCTATCTAGCTCTCTCTTGAAAGCATCCAGAGAACCTGCCTCCACCGCCCTCTGAGGCAGAGAATTCCACAGACTCACCACTCTCTGTGAGAAAAAGTGTTTCCTCGTCTCCGTTCTAAATGGCTTACTCCTTATTCTGAAAATGTGTGGCCCCTGGTTCTGGACTCGTCCAACATCGGGAACATGTTTCCAGCCTCTAGCGTGTCCAAGCCCTTAACAATCTTATATGTTTCAATGAGATCCCCTCTCATCCTTCTAAACTCCAGAGTGTACAAGCCCATCTGCTCCATTCTCTCAGCATATGACAGTCCAGCCATCCCGGGAATTAACCTTGTAAACCGACGCTGCACTCCCTCAATAGCAAGAATGTCCTTCCTCAAATTAGCAATGTGACGATTCTATGTGGACTGCCTGGGTGAGATCTGCTGTATGATTTTACCAGGTTGTATGCAAAACAAAGCATCTCACTGTACCTAGGTACATGTGATGACAAAGTGTGTATAGGAAGGAACTGCAGATGCTGGTTTGAACCGAAGATAGACACAAAATGGTGGAGTAACTCAGCGGGACAGGCAGCATCTCTGGAGAGAAGGAATGGGTGACGTTTCGGGTCGAGACCCTTCTTCAGACTGAAAGTGACGGGACGACCAGAATCTCCGGTTCCTTTCCGCACATGTCGCCTCCTCCACTGAGATCACTCCTCAAGCTGTGCCGACTTTGAAGAAGTTCTCCCCCTCTCTCCGTCGGGAGTTCTGCACCATCCACTCTCGCCGCTCCCCCTGATGAATTATCCTGAGACCATTGTTCTTTATCTCTCCGCATCATCGTCTGTATCTCTCGCTCCCCTTCCCCGTGACTTTCGGCCAGAAGAAGGGTCTCGACCCGAAACGTCGCCCATTCCTTATCTCCAGAGATGCTGCCTGTCCCGCTGAGTTGCTCCAGCTTGCCGAGGCTATAGACAATAAGGATATTGATTGAGTCATCGAACTGGATGTGTACCAACATAAAACAGTGGCCTGAAGCGTTTGGCCAGAGCGTGGCATGAGGTAATGTGGTTTACACACATCCATCTGCCTGCTCCTACACAACACAATGCATGTCTCTCTCCCTTTGTCTCTCCTTCTCCCTGACCTTGCCTCACCCTCTCCGTAAAGTAGGTACAGGTTGCTTAGCTGGGTTGGTCGTGTGGAGTTCCAGATCAGTGATCCAGAGAGAAAGCAATTCACATTCCTTGGTAAAAGAGAGTCTGGAGTCCAGGTCACAGTTTACTCCGAACAGGTCCATCACAGAGCGCTCTGTGATCGAAGGGCCAGTCCCACCAGCGTGCGTCTAGCGCGACCAAACGTGGTCGCTTGAGGCGTACGGCCTCGCGGGGCCGGTCCTACTTTGATTGGCGGAGACATATGGAGTTATGCGGGGCTGGTCCCGACATCGCGCGGGGCTCCAAAGATCTTGCACCAACCGAACATCCTGCGCGCAAACGGCCTGTCGGCCCGCTGGCGCATTGACGGCGTACTCTTAGTGCGTGCCGTTGTGTGATGATGTCACCACCCGGCGTGCCGTTGCGCGATGACGTCACCGCCCGGCGTGCCGTTGCGTGATGATGTCACCGCCCAGCATGCCGTTGCGTGATGACATCACCGCCCCGCATAACGTTGCGTGATGACGTCACCGCCCGCCGCCGTGCGAAGTCCAAATTCAGTCGGCCCAGCCTCCTGCCCAGCTGATTGGTCAGTATGATGTCAGGACCAGCCCCGCACAACTCCATACGCCTCCGCGTTTCGGATTGGGACCAGCCACGCGAGGCCGTACGCCTCAAGCGACCAAGTGTGGTCGCGCTAGACACAGGCAAACGCATGCTGGTGGGACAGGGCCCTTTACGGACTGTTCCCAGGGACACATTCAGAGACGGACATCGAGTGCTGCTGGAGGGTCATCAACTCGATGAAGGACAATCTTTGGTCTGCCCGGGCGTTGTTGACCTCCCAGCGGAGCGAGATGTCCGTCGGGGAATGTTGCCGACTGGCCCGCTGCAGGCTGCAGGAGTACGTGCTGAGGGACGCACTGAAGCTCAGTGCAGCCAACACCAAGGCTCGGTGGGGGAGGGCCACAGTCTAGGGTCCTTCCGCTACTGGACATGGAGGGCACGGTATGGTGGAGACGCCCCTCAAAATAAGGGAAGGTATCCCACGGCAGTTGGCCACAGGAGTGGCACGGGTGGGGGATAAATTTGTGAAATTTGAGCAATGTATGTAAACAGTATTGAGTGTTTGTATCGCCTCCGAAAATGTGTGTGTAGGATGTGTGGGGGGATGTTTTTTATGTTTAATGGTAAATTCTATAAAGTGTTTATTTTATACAAGTGCTGCAATGGCAACTCAAATTTCACTGCACCAATTGGTGTATATAACAATAAATGTCCTTTGTCCTTTGGGTAGTGCTAGTGCATGGGGTGATTGCTGGACGGCACGGACTCGATGGGCCGAAGGGCCTGTTTCAGCGCTGTTAAACACTACAACCTCAAATAATCTCTGAACTAGATAGACTATTATTGGTATTGCTGCACTATTATTGTTTGATTGTTTTTATTTGTATATGTGTACGTGTGCGCGCGTGTGTGTGTGTGTGTGCGTGTGTGTCTGCGTGCCCGTGCATGTGTGTGTGCGTGTGTGTGTGTGTGTGTGCATGTGCATGTGTGTGTGCGCCTGTGTGTGCATGTGTGTGTGCGCATGCGTGTGTGTGCATGTGTGTGTGCACATGTGTGTATGTGTGCGTGTGTGTGTGCGCGTGTGTGTGCATGTGTGTGTGCACGTGCATGTGTGTGCGCGCGTGTGCATGTGTGCGTGTGTGTGCGCGTTTGTGTTCGCATGTGTGTGCGCATGTGTGTGCGTGTGTCTGTGCGCATGTGTGTGTACTCGTGTGTGCGTGTGTCTGTGCATGTGTGTGTGTGCGCGTGTGTGTGCACATGTGTGCGCGTGTGTGTGCGCGTGTGTGTACACGTGTGTGCGTGTGTCTGTGCGCGTGTGTGTGTGCATGTGTATGTGAGCGTGTGTATACACACACTGAACCTTTTTACTCATTTATCATATTGTTTACAGTGTGCTATGTTTCCATATTGTGTTGTGCTGCAGCAAGTAAGAATGTCATTGTTCTACCTGGGACACACGACAATAAAACACTCCTGTCTCTTGTATCTCTGAACTAAACTATGAAAGGGTTAAACAAGGCTTGATACTTGGCTGAGATACGATCAGTTATGCAGGATAATAGTGGTGGGAGAAAGGGGTGAGGGGGCGTGCAGAAATGTAGCAAAGACAAATTGAAAAGCCACTTGCAAGACAGAGTACAGCACATCTGTAGCCTCGAATGCATTTTCAAAGAGGCCCTATAAGATGAACAAAGACAAGTTGCTTTTCTATTTTAATAAGTTAGCATGAAAAGCCACCCTTTAATCTGGTTGGTGCCTCACATGTGGCAAGTCAAAGAGGTGGCATTGATTTGCTTTTAACCAATTATCATTCCAAAGATAAGTTGTAGCTTTAGTTTTAGATATGCAGTGTGGAAACAGGCCCTTCAGCCCACAAAGTCTATGCTGGCCATCAATCCCCTGTGCACTACATTTATCCTACACACACTTAGGACAATTCACAATCTTTTATCAAAGCCAATTAACCTACAAACCTGCACGCCTTTGGAATCCCGGTGAAAACCCGCGCTAGATCTCACAGGGAGAACGTACAAACTCCGTCCAGACAGCAGCAGTAGTCAGGATCGAACCCGGGTCCCTAGTGCTGTGAGCCAGCAACTTTACCGCTGCGCCACCGTGCCGCCCTTATATCTATCGTTCTTGGGGCTGTGTGGTTGCTAGATACGTATAAGAGACTTGAACCATCCACATATTGGGACAAGGACAAGTAATGTAACCAAAACAAAGATCAAAATATACCACAGTATCTGCTCAATGGAGGAACTCGATGGATACCAGAGGAAGGGTCATGATTCAAAATGTGTAGAAAGGACCTGCAGATGCTGCTTAACAACGGAGATGGACACAAAATGGTGAAGATAGACACAATGGTGAAGATAGACACACAATGGTGAAGATAGACACAAAATGGTGAAGATAGACACACAATGGTGAAGATAGACACAAAATGGTGAAGATAGACACAAAATGGTGAAGATAGACACAAAATGGTGAAGATAGACACACAATGGTGAAGATAGACACAAAATGGTGAAGATAAGAAACAGAATGAAGATAAGACACAAAATGGTGAAGATAGACACACAATGTGAAGATAAGACACAAAATGGTGAAGATAGACACAAAATGTGAAGATAGACACACAATGTGAAGATAAGACACAAAATGGTGAAGAGAGACACAAAATGGTGAAGATAGACACAAAATGGTGAAGATAGACACAAAATGGTGAAGATAGACACAAAATGGTGAAGATAGACACAAAATGGTGAAGATAGACACAAAATGGTGAAGATAGACACACAATGGTGAAGATAGACACAAAATGGTGAAGATAGACACAAAATGGTGAAGATAGACACAAAATGGTGAAGATAGACACAAAATGAAGACAGACACAAAATGGTGAAGATAGACACAAAATGGTGAAGATAGACACACAATGGTGAAGATAGACACAAAATGGTGAAGATAGACACACAATGGTGAAGATAGACACACAATGGTGAAGATAGGCACAAAATGGTGAAGATAGACACAAAATGGTGAAGATAGACACAAAATGGTGAAGATAGACACAAAATGGTGAAGATAGACACACAATGGTGAAGATAGATACAAAATGAAGACAGACACACAATGGTGAAGATAGACACACAATGGTGAAGATAGACACAAAATGGTGAAGATAGACACAAAATGGTGAAGATAAGACACAAAATGGTGAAGATAGACACAAAATGGTGAAGATAAAACACCCAATGGTGAAGATAGACACAAAATGGTGAAGATAGACACAAAATGGTGAAGATAAACACTAAATGGTGAAGATAGACACAAAATGGTGAAGATAAAACACCCAATGGTGAAGATAGACACAACATGGTGAAGATAGACACAAAATGGTGAAGATAGACACAAAATGGTGAAGATAAACACAAAATGGTGAAGATAAACACAAAATGGTGAAGATAGACACAACATGGTGAAGATAGACACAAAATGGTGAAGATAAACACAAAATGGTGAAGAGAGACACAAAATGGCGAAGATAGACACAAAATGGTGAAGATAGACACAAAATGGTGAAGATAGACACACAATGGTGAAGATAGACACAAAATGGTGAAGATAGACACAAAATGGTGAAGATAGACACAAAATGGTGAAGATAGACACACAATGGTGAAGATAGACACAAAATGGTGAAGATAAGAAACAGAATGAAGATAAGACACAAAATGGTGAAGATAGACACACAATGTGAAGATAAGACACAAAATGGTGAAGATAGACACAAAATGTGAAGATAGACACACAATGTGAAGATAAGACACAAAATGGTGAAGAGAGACACAAAATGGTGAAGATAGACACAAAATGGTGAAGATAGACACAAAATGGTGAAGATAGACACAAAATGGTGAAGATAGACACAAAATGGTGAAGATAGACACAAAATGGTGAAGATAGACACACAATGGTGAAGATAGACACAAAATGGTGAAGATAGACACAAAATGGTGAAGATAGACACAAAATGGTGAAGATAGACACAAAATGAAGACAGACACAAAATGGTGAAGATAGACACAAAATGGTGAAGATAGACACACAATGGTGAAGATAGACACAAAATGGTGAAGATAGACACACAATGGTGAAGATAGACACACAATGGTGAAGATAGGCACAAAATGGTGAAGATAGACACAAAATGGTGAAGATAGACACAAAATGGTGAAGATAGACACAAAATGGTGAAGATAGACACACAATGGTGAAGATAGATACAAAATGAAGACAGACACACAATGGTGAAGATAGACACACAATGGTGAAGATAGACACAAAATGGTGAAGATAGACACAAAATGGTGAAGATAAGACACAAAATGAAGATAGACACAAAATGGTGAAGATAAAACACCCAATGGTGAAGATAGACACAAAATGGTGAAGATAGACACAAAATGGTGAAGATAAACACTAAATGGTGAAGATAGACACAAAATGGTGAAGATAAAACACCCAATGGTGAAGATAGACACAACATGGTGAAGATAGACACAAAATGGTGAAGATAGACACAAAATGGTGAAGATAAACACAAAATGGTGAAGATAAACACAAAATGGTGAAGATAGACACAACATGGTGAAGATAGACACAAAATGGTGAAGATAAACACAAAATGGTGAAGAGAGACACAAAATGGCGAAGATAGACACACAATGGTGAAGAGAGACACAAAATGGTGAAGATAAACACAAAATGGTGAAGAGAGACACAAAATGGTGAAGATAGACACACAATGGTGAAGAGAGACACAAAATGGTGAAGATAGACACAAAATGGTGAAGATAAACACGAAATGGTGAAGATAAACACAACATGGTGAAGATAGACACAAAATGGTGAAGATAAACACAACATGGTGAAGATAGACACAAAATGGTGAAGATAGACACAATATGGTGAAGATAAACACAACATGGTGAAGATAGACACAAAATGGTGAAGATAGACACAAAATGGTGAAGATAGACACAAAATGGTGAAGATAGAGACAAAATAGTGAAGATAGACACAAAATGGTGAAGATAGACACAAAATGGTGAAGATAAGACTCACAATGGTGAAGAGAGACACAAAATGGTGAAGATAGACACAAAATGGTGAAGATAAGACTCACAATGGTGAAGAGAGACACAAAATGGTGAAGATAGACACAAAATGGTGAAGATAGACACACAATGGTGAAGATAGACACACAATGGTGAAGATAGACACAAAATGGTGTAGATAGACACAAAATGGTGAAGATAGACACAAAATGGTGAAGATAGACACAAAATGGTGAAGATAGACACAAAATGGTGAAGATAGACACAAAATGGTGAAGATAGACACAAAATGGTGAAGATAGACACAAATTGGTGAAGATAGACACACAATGGTGAAGATAGACACAAAATGGTGAAGATAAGAAACAAAATGAAGATAAGACACAAAATGGTGAAGATAGACACAAAATGGTGAAGATAGACACAAATTGGTGAAATTCTAAAGAAGGGTCTCGACTAGAAACGTTGCCCATTGCTTCACTCCAGTGATGCTGCCTGTCCCGCTGAGTTACTCCAGCATTCTGTGACTATCATGATTCAAAATGGCTACTGTCCAGTTCCCTCCACAGATGCTGTCTGACCTGCTGAGTTTTATTTTTAGTTTTAAGATATGGCATCTATGGCCCTTCGGCCCATCGAGTCCACGCCGACCATCGATCACCCGTTCACATTCGTTCTATTTTATCCGCTCTCTCATCCACTCCCTACACTATTTATAGAGGGCCGATAAACCCAGAAACCCGCACGTCTTTGGACACACAAGATAGACACACAATGGTGAAGATAGGCACAAAATGGTGAAGATAGACACAAAATGGTGAAGATAGACACACAATGGTGAAGATAGATACAAAATGAAGACAGACACACAATGGTGAAGATAGACACACAATGGTGAAGATAGACACAAAATGGTGAAGATAGACACAAAATGGTGAAGATAAGACACAAAATGGTGAAGATAGACACAAAATGGTGAAGATAAAACACCCAATGGTGAAGATAGACACAAAATGGTGACGATAAAACACCCAATGGTGAAGATAGACACAAAATGGTGAAGATAGACACAAAATGGTGAAGATAAACACTAAATGGTGAAGATAGACACAAAATGGTGAAGATAAAACACCCAATGGTGAAGATAGACACAACATGGTGAAGATAGACACAAAATGGTGAAGATAGACACAAAATGGTGAAGATAGACACAAAATGGTGAAGATAAACACAAAATGGTGAAGATAGACACAACATGGTGAAGATAGACACAAAATGGTGAAGATAAACACAAAATGGTGAAGAGAGACACAAAATGGCGAAGATAGACACACAATGGTGAAGAGAGACACAAAATGGTGAAGATAAACACAAAATGGTGAAGAGAGACACAAAATGGTGAAGATAGACACACAATGGTGAAGAGAGACACAAAATGGTGAAGATAGACACAAAATGGTGAAGATAAACACGAAATGGTGAAGATAAACACAACATGGTGAAGATAGACACAAAATGGTGAAGATAAACACAACATGGTGAAGATAGACACAAAATGGTGAAGATAGACACAATATGGTGAAGATAAACACAACATGGTGAAGATAGACACAAAATGGTGAAGATAGACACAAAATGGTGAAGATAGACACAAAATGGTGAAGATAGAGACAAAATAGTGAAGATAGACACAAAATGGTGAAGATAGACACAAAATGGTGAAGATAAGACTCACAATGGTGAAGAGAGACACAAAATGGTGAAGATAGACACAAAATGGTGAAGATAAGACTCACAATGGTGAAGAGAGACACAAAATGGTGAAGATAGACACAAAATGGTGAAGATATACACACAATGGTGAAGATAGACACACAATGGTGAAGATAGACACAAAATGGTGTAGATAGACACAAAATGGTGAAGATAGACACAAAATGGTGAAGATAGACACAAAATGGTGAAGATAAGACTCACAATGGTGAAGAGAGACACAAAATGGTGAAGATAGACACAAAATGGTGAAGAGAGACACAAAATGGTGAAGATAGACACAAAATGGTGAAGATAGACACACAATGGTGAAGATAGACACAAAATGGTGAAGATAAGAAACAAAATGAAGATAAGACACAAAATGGTGAAGATAGACACAAAATGGTGAAGATAGACACAAATTGGTGAAATTCTAAAGAAGGGTCTCGACTAGAAACGTTGCCCATTGCTTCACTCCAGTGATGCTGCCTGTCCCGCTGAGTTACTCCAGCATTCTGTGACTATCATGATTCAAAATGGCTACTGTCCAGTTCCCTCCACAGATGCTGTCTGACCTGCTGAGTTTTATTTTTAGTTTTAAGATACGGCATCTATGGCCCTTCGGCCCATCGAGTCCACGCCGACCATCGATCACCCGTTCACATTCGTTCTATTTTATCCGCTCTCTCATCCACTCCCTACACTATTTATAGAGGGCCGATAAACCCAGAAACCCGCACGTCTTTGGAATGTGGGAGGAAACCGGAGCACCCGCATGGTCACAGGGAGAACGTGCAAACTCCACACACAGGCACCACCCGATGTCAGGATCGAACCGAGGACTCTGAAGCTGTGAAGCAGCCTCTTGACCCGCTGCTCCATCAGATTATTCGTCCAGCACCTTGTTCTGTGCTCAGGGTTCCAGCTGTCGGAGGAAGGGTCTCGACCCAAGACATCATCCCCTCGTTCTACCCAGAGATGCTTCCTGTCCCGCTGAGTTACTCCAGCACGTTGCGTCTCTTTACAGCATCTACAGTCTCTTGTGTCTTAAAAGCTCAGCAAGGTTCTTTCATTACAGGACTATTGAACACTTCTCATTTGATCACTGCGATGTGTAGGATTTCTCTTGCCATGGCAACAACATGCGGCTGTAACTGTTACAACACTCAGCTATTGAAACTCTCAAATGTCAATCCCATAACTTGTAAAGGTGCCAACATGGTGTATGAGTTACCTGACTGGTTACACTTCCAAGAGCACAAAGCCACCAGCTGCTGGCGTACTTCATCCTTTATGTGCAAGAAAGAACTGCAGACAGACGCAAAATGCTGGGGTAACTCAGCGGGACAGGCAGCATCTCTGGAGAGAAGGAATGGGCGACGTTTCGGGTCGAGACCCTTCTTCAGTCTGCATCTCTGGAGTGACAAAGGAACTGCAGATGCTAGTTTAAACCGGAGATAGACACAAAAAGCTGGAGTAACTCAGCGGGACAGGCAGCATCTCTGGAGAGAAGGAATGGGCGACGTTTCAGGTCGAGAAGGGTCTCGGACAGAAGAAGGGCCTCGACCCGAAACGTCGCCCATTCCTTCTCTCCACATAGATGCTGCCTGTCCCGCTGAGTTACTCCAGCTTTGTGCGTCTGTCTATTTCAACACAATACCTCATTCACAAGCCCACACTTTGTCGAAACTTGGCTCCCTCCCAGACCAATGCAGCCTTTATCAAATAACACAACTGCAAGCAATGCTGTCGAACATTAGTTTAGTGTAGTCTATTGTCACGTGTACCGAGGTACAGTGAAAAGCTTTTACTGCGTGCTAACCAGCCAGCGGAAAGACAAGACAGGATTGCAATCAATCCGTTTGTAGCATACGGATACATGATAATGGAATACCGTTTAGTGCAAGGTGAAGCTAGCAAAGTCCGATCAATTATATAATTATACAATGTAGGAAGGAACTGCAGATGCTGGTTTAAACTGAAGATAGACACAAAAAGCTGGAGTAACTCAGCGGGACAGGCAGCATCTCTGGAGAGGAATGGGTGGCGTTTCAGATCGAGACCCTTCTACAGACCAAAACGTCACCCATTCCATCACTACACAGTTGCTGTCTGACCCACTGAGTTGCTCCAGCTGTTTGTGCCCATGTATTGCCCACATTTTGGTTTCGTCTAGTTTATGGTCACATGTGCCGCGTTTGCGGTTAGTTTATTGTCACGTGTATGGAGGTACAGTGAAAATCTCTTTGCTGCGTGCTAACCAGTCAGCGGAAAGACTATACATGATTACAACCGAGCCGTCCACAGTGAACAGATAAAAGATTAAGGGAAAAACGGGAATAAAGTTTCGAGCAAGATAACTCCGATCAAAGATTGCCCGAGCGTCTCCAATGAGGTGGCTCTCCAGTTGGTTCTGTTGCCTGATAACAGCTGGGAAGAAACTGTCCCTGAATCTGGAGGTGTGCGTTTTCACACTTCTGTACCTCTTGCCCGATGGGAGAGGGGAGAAGAGGGGGTGACCGGGGGGGGTGAGACTGGTCCTCCATTTTACTGCTGGCCTTTGCGAGTCAGCGCGGGGTGTGAATGGAGTCAATGGAAGGGAGGTTGGCTTGCGTGATGGTCTGGGCTGCATCCGTAACGCTCTTCAATTGAGGTACAGTAAAAAGCTTTGTTGTTCCATGCTATTTGGCCAGCGGTAAGACTGTACATGATTGCGCTTAATATACCGTTTAGCGCAAGATAAAATTAACGTCTGATCATAAGATCATGAGGGGAGCGGACAGGGTGAATGCACAGAGTATTTTATTCAGAGTAGGGGAATGAAGATCCAGAGGACATTGGTTTAAGGTGAGAAGGGAAGTGTTGAAGAGAGACATGAGGGGCAACGTGTTCATGCAGAGGGTGATGGGTATATGGACTGAGCAGCCAGAGGAGGTAGTGGTTTTTTTTGTTAGAAGTACAATAGTGTGGTACTTGAGTACCTAATACATACATGTGTATTTCCATTCTTGTACAACTTTGTATTTTTGATTTAATAATAAAAGAACAGTGGAAGATAAAAGAAATAAAGAGTGTGGGAATAGATAGACGAGCGAGTAGCGACAGATAGCAAAATAAATAAAGGACAGAGATGAGAAGCTGAAAAGATTGAAATAGAAGGAGAAAGTAAAGAAAGGAGAGATTAGGAGAGATCTACCTAGTTCGTATTTTTGCCCATCCGTCAGAGGAGGTAGTTGAGGAAGATAAGGACATTTAAACGGGCTGTAGATTAGAGATACAGCATGGAAACAGGCCCTTCGGCCCACCCGCTCACACTAGTTCAACGACAACATTCGCCAACTCGAACAAAAGCAGCCAACTGCACTGGAGTCTGAAGAAGGGTCTCGACCCGAAACGTCGCCTATTTCCTCCGCTCCACAGATGCTGCCCCACCCGCTGAGTTTCTCCAGCACTTTTGCCTGCCTTGGATTTTCCCAGCATCTGCGGTTCCTTCTTAGACCACTGCAGCGAATGATTATTTTTGAAGTCTTTGTCCTGATAGCTGTTTGCGTGAGCTGTCAGTGGAAGGAAAGAGGAAAATCCCAGAATAGCCCGTGCCTTTATAAGGGGCATTTACTGGTGTTCTCAAAGGTTTGCATGGTTTAGAATGAATCATCTCGCTGGACACGCAACCCAATCATGACTTAATTCCTGGCAGTTTTAATGTGCCCCTGATATAATCTTATTATTTTCAAAGACCTTTTCCAAAAATGGCAGTTGAGTGACTGGATCATATCGACGGTATATTAATAGTTCCGACCACTTTGGGACATAAGTGATAAGATATCTGGTGGTTCAGTGAATCCACGTTCCACAGGCCCAGACCAATGGTGTGGAATTTAAAGTACCATTAAATTAACGGGCGGCACGGTGGCGCAGCGGTAGAGTTGCTGCCTTGCAGCGCTCGCAGCGCCAGCGACCCCGGTTCGATCCCGACCGCGGGTGCTGTCTGTACGGAGTTTGCTTGTTCTCCCCGTGAGTGTATACGCTTTCTCCGGGAGCTCCGGTTTCCTCCCACACTCCAAAGACATAGAGGTTTGTAGGTTAATTGGTGTTGGTATAAATGTTATTTGTCCCCATTGTGTGTGTAGGATAGTGTTAGTGTGGGTTAACTATGTAACGCCAGACTCTATTTTTACAAATTTTTGATTATATGCAAAAGAAAGGATCATTAGACAATAGACAATAGGTGCAGGAGTAGAGGCCATTCGGCCCTTCGAGCCAGCACCACCATTCAATGTGATCATGGCTGATCATCCCCAATCAGTGCCCCATTCCTGCCTTCTCCCCATATCCCCTGACTCCACTATCTTTAAGAGCCCGATCCAGCTCTCTCTCTAAAGCATCCAGAGAAGCTGCATCCACTGCCCTCTGAGGCAGAGAATTCCAGACTCACAACTCTCTGTGAGAAAAAGTGTTTCCTCGTCTCCATTCTAAGGCTTACCCCTTATTCTTAAGCTGTGGCCTCTGGTTCTGGACTCCCCCAAGTTAGAAGGCAAGTGGCATTAAGGGCCTGTCCCACTGCGGCGACCTAACCCGCGAGTTTAAAAGCGTTTGCCGTCGACTCATACTCGCAGCATGGTCGACACGAGGTCGTAGGAGGTCTTTGTAACTCTCCTTCATGCTTGAGATTGGTCTCCGCGTACTCGAGGCCTCAGCTAGGACGCGGCGTATTTTTCAACATGTTGAAAAATGCCCGTGAGTAAACAAAAGTCGCCATGGAAAAAATCGATACTTTTTGTACTCGTGGGTTTAGTCGTAGCTGGTCGGCATGTTAGTCGTAGGTAGTCGAAAGTAGTCGTAGATAGTCTTCATCACAGTCGAAGGGAGGTCGAAGGGGGTCGTCCTCACTCTCCACTATTTGGTGTCCAATTTTCCCGAAGTTAGTTGTAGCTAGTTGTAGCTGGTCTTCAACATAGTGGAAGGAGGTCTTCAACATGACATTTTTCCAAACTCTTCTAAACTCTTCTAAACTCGCCAATTAGGTCGCCCAAGTGGGACAGCCCCTTTAGGTATACCAACATTTAAATCATGCTTCAAGCAATTTAGAGGAGGCAAAAGAGGTTAACCAAACGCTGCCTGGATTAGAGGTTTTAGCAATCCGGAGAGGTTGGGCAGATATGGATTGGTATTTTCTGTTGAGGCGAGACTGATATATAAAAACTGATATTTAAAACATAAAACATAAAATGGTTTAATGTATTTAATATAAGATAGACACAAAAAGCTGGAGTAACGGCGGGACAGGCAGCATCTCTGGAGAGAAGGAATGGGCGAGGTTTCGGGTCGAGACCCTTCTTCAGAAATAGGACTGATGCATGTCGGCTTCTCTAGGGAGGATGAGAATGAACTCAAATTAGCTTCCATTCTGGGCCAAGTTGTGTTGTCGAGGTCATGCTTACTCCCAAGTGCACGCTGTGTTCCCATTCCTTCTCTCCGGAGATGCTGCCTGTCCCGCTGACTTACTCCAGCTTTTTGTGTCTGTCTTCGGTTTAAACCACCATCTGCAATTCCTTCCTACACATCGAGCCGACATACATCCGCAACGTCCAGGTTCAGGAACAGCTGCTTCCCCACGGCCATCAGACTATTAAACACAACTTCAAACAAACTCTGAACTATAACAGCCTATTGCACTTTATCTGTTCACTGATGTGTGTGTGTGTGTGTATATATTCTGCGGTATATGGACACACTGATCTGATCTGTATTCATGACTACAATATTCTGTTGTGCAGCAAGCAAGAATTTCATTGTCCTATCTGGGACACATGATCATGAACTCTCTTGAGGGTAACACAAAATGCTGGAGAAACTCAGCGGGAGCAGCAGCATCTATGGAACGAAGGAGATAGGCAACGTTTGGGGCCGAAACCCTTCTTCAGTTCCTTTGCTCCATAGATGCTGCTGCACCCGCTGCGTTCCTCCAGCATTTTGTGTACCCTCAATTTTCCAGCATCTGCAGTTCCTTCTTTAACACCATAATCTCGCTTGACTTGTCTTGACTTGACTTGAGTTAATATACTTATATATATAACAAAATATAACAATTTAGATCAACAAAATAGAGAGAGCACAGAGGAGATTTACTAGAATGTTGCCTGGGTTCCAGCAACTAAGTTACAGAAAAAGGTTGAACAAGTTAGGTCTTTATTCTTTGGAGCGCAGAAGGTTAAGGGGGGACTTGATTGAGGTCTTTAAAATGATGAAAGGGATAGACAGAGTTGACGTGGATAAGCTTTTCCCATTGAGGGTAGGGAAGATTCAAACAAGAGGGCATGACATGAGAATTAAGGGACAGAAGTTTAGGGGTAACATGAGGGGGAACTTCTTTACTCAGAGAGTGGTGGCTGTGTGGAATGAGCTTCCAGCAGAAGTGGTGGAGGCAGGATCGATTTTAACATTTAAAAGTAAAGTGGATAGGTATATGGACGGGAAGGGAATGGAGGGGTATGGTCTGAGTGCAGGTAGATGGGACTAGGGGAAAATAAATGGTCGGCACGGACTGGAAGGGCTGCGAAGGCCTGTTTCCGTGCTGTAATTGTTATTTGGTTATATGGTTATATATAAAATGATGAGAGCCTTCAATAGGGTAGACTTGGTGCCCTTTTGTGAACGAAATATGCCTGACATTTGAACATATATCGGAGAGCGTGATGTATTTTAAAATAATGGGAATATGTCGCAGTGCACTTCTACAGCAGTGAGGGTCCGAAGAAGGGTTTTGGCCCGAAACCCAAGGAAATAGGCAACGTTCCTTCTTTAACACAATTAAACACCATCAGTTGGTTCAACAAAGGCTGCTGTTGGGAAATCACAAAGATCTAACGGAATACATTTGAGCCAAGTGGGAGAAGGATTAAAACTTGGAAATATGGAACACTTGTAACTGGAACAATGCTATTTGAGAAATGTATCTCGGCTCCGTATAAACATCTGCCTTTTATGGCAACTGCAATGCCTGAAGTTCAAACAAAATTCAAGAGCCTTTTACTCTGCAGAGTAACAAATGTCCCGGAGGTAGACGACCATAAATCTTCTGAAGATTTTTGTTATGAATATGTTGCTTTGGAGACCAGAGGCAACCAAACTGTGCCTCAAAGGAAGCCGGAGAGAGACACAAAAAAGCCGGGGTAACTCACAGCGGGTCTGGAGAACAGGGATAGGTGACTTCTCTCTCCCGCCGGGTGTGAAAACGGACACCTCCAGATTCAGGGACAGCTTCCTCCCAAATGTTTAAGAAGGAACTGCAGATGCTGGAAAATCGAAGGTAGACAAAAGTGCTGGAGGAACTCAGCGGGAGCAGCAGCATCTATGGAGCGAAGGAAATAGGCAACGTTTCGGGCCGAAACCCTTGGGTTTCGGCCCGAAACGTTGACTATTTCCTATTTCCTATTTCCCATTTCCATTTCCTATTTCCTATTTCCTATTTCCTATTTCCCATTTCCTATTTCCTATTTCCTATTTCCATTTCCTATTTCCTATTTCCTATTTCCCATTTCCCATTTCCCATTTCCCATTTCCCATTTCCTATTTCCTATTTCCTATTTCCTATTTCCTATTTCCTATTTCCTATTTCATCCTGCCTCACCCGCTGAGTTTCTCCAGCATTTTTGTCCACCTCAGATTCCCATTAAATCTTTTTCCCTTCGCATTAAACCTACTGTTCGCCCTCTGGGTCCTCGATCCCCCCACTCTGAGCAAGAGCCTCTGTGCATCTGCCCGATCTATTCCTCTCATACTTTTTACACTTGGATCCTTTCCATCGGAGCGGGTCGCTCGGAGGAGAGAGGTCTCGGCGAGTTCAGATACTGGAAAATCGAACGTGGACAAAAATGCTGGAGAAACTCAGCGGGTGCAGCAGCATCTATGGAGCGAAGGAAATAGGCAACGTTTTGGGCCAAAACCCAAGGGTTTCGGCCTGAAACGTTGCCTATTTCCTATTTCCTATTTCCTATTTCCTATTTCCTATTTCCTATTTCCTATTTCCTATTTCCTGCTGCCTCACCCGCTGAGTTTCTCCAGCATTCTTGGGTTTCGGCCCGAAACGTTGCCTATTTCCTTGGGTTTCGGCCCGAAACGTTGCCTATCTCCTTCGCTCCATAGATGCTGCTGCACCCGCTGAGTTTCGCCAGCACTTTTGTCGACCTTCCTCCCAGCTGTTATCAGGCAACTGAATCATCCTCTCACCAACTAGAGAGCGGCCCTGAGCTAATATCGACCTCATTGGAGACCCTCGGATGTTCTTGAATTGGACTTTATCTTCCACTAAACATTATTCAATAGATAATAGACAATAGGTGCAGGAGAAAGCCGTCAGCAATGGAACGTGAGCTGATTAGAACATTTCAGCACAAAAGCCAACATTCCCTCAACGGACCTAAGGGAAATTGAGAAAAAACACATAAAAAGCTGGAGTAACTGAGTGGGACAATAGACAATAGACAATAGGGTTACACAAAAAGCTGGAGAAACTCAGCGGGTGCAGCAGCATCTAAGGAGCGAAGGAGATAGGCGACGTTTCGGGTCGAGACCCTTCGGCCTGTTTCCTTTATCATCGATACTTTTTTGCATATCTTTCATTCATTGTTCTTTATCTCTCCACATCACCGTCTATATCTCTCGTTTCCCTGATCCCTGACCAGTCTGAAGAAGGGTCTCGACCCGAAACGTCGCCTATCTCCTTCGCTCCTTAGATGCTGCTGCACCCGCTGAGTTTCTCCAGCTTGTTTGTAACCCCCTGTTTGAATGACTTATTGCCTTTTATTATTTTATTCTATTCTATTCTAGTCTAGGAAGAGCCCATTCGGCCCTTCGGCCCTTCGAGCCAATGTCATCCCCTCAGCCTTCGACGTTTCAGAGAAAGCAACCCAAGTGCATCCAACCTCTCCCTGTAGCTCAGGGGATCCCAACCTTTCTCATCCCGTTTACCCCGGCAACTTTAATAGCACATAATAATGTTATTTCACTTATTATACAATGTTTCGGGTCGAGACCCTTCTTCAGACAATATACAATAGGTGCAGGAGTAGGCCATTCGGCCCTTCCAGCCAGCACCACCATTCAATGTGATCATGGCTAATCATCCCCAATCAGTACCCCGTTCCTGCCTTCCCCCCATATCCTCTGACTCCGCTATTTTTAAGAGCCCTATCTAGCTCTCTCTTGAAAGCATCCACTGCCCTCTGAGGCAGAGAATTCCACAGACTCACCACTCTCTATGAGAAAAAGTGTTTCCTCGTCTCTGTTCTAAATGGCTCACTTCTTATCCTTAAGGGACTGTCCCACCAGCATGCAACTCTATGCGATTAGCACGACCTAACGTGGTCGCTTGAGCCGTCCGGCGTCGCGGGGCCGGTCCCACTTCGATCGCCGGAGCTGCGCGGAATTGTGTGGAGTTCGTCCCAAGTTCGTCCCGACACCGCGCGGGGCTCCGAAAAACCGACTATGTCCAAAAATCCCGCGCGGCAACGGCTTGTCGGCTCGCAGTCGCCTCGACATCTACACACCGCCCGGACATCGTGCCTCCGTGAACCTATTTGTAAGTGCCTCCGTGACCCTCTATGTGTGTGGCTCCGTGGCCCTGTATGTGTGTGTGTCTCGGTGCCCCTCTCTGTGTGCCCCTCTAAGTCCTGGCGAACTTACCTTGGAGTTGCTTCAAGTTCGCCTCGCTTTGCGCCGTGTTGCGCCACTCACCCAACCTCCGCGCGGCCCTCGCTGCCGGTTTAGTTGCGCTTGCCGCATGCAGGCGCATGCTGGTGGGAACGGCCCTGGACAGGGGATCACCCGACCTCCGCGCGGCCCCCGCTGCCGGTTTGATCGCGTTCATCGCATAGAGTTGCATGCTGGTGGGACAGGCCCTTTATTCCCTTTATCCCTTATCTGTACAATGTGGACAGCCCAGTTGGAATCATGTATTGTCTTTCCGCTGACTGGTTAGCACACAACAACAAAGTGCACCCCAGTACACGTCACAATGAACTAAACTGAACTAACACAAAAAGCTGGAGCAACTCATCGGATCAGACAACTTCTCTGGAGAAAAGGAATAGGTGACGCTTCGGGTCGAGACCCTTCTTCAGAAATAGGACTGATGCGTGTCGGCTTCTCTAGAGAGGATGAGAATGAACGAAAATTCACTTCCATTTTGGGCCAAATTGTATTCTCATGCTTATTCCCAAGTGCACGTTCTGTTCCAGGATAACACTGGGTTCAAAGGCTATGCTACTTTCCCAAGGCCATTTAGTTTAGCTTAGTTTAGAGATACAGCGCAGGAACAGGCCCTTCGGCCCATCGAGTCCGCGCCGACCAGCGATCCCCGCACATTAACACTATCCTACACACACCAGGGACAATTCTACACATACACCACGCCAATTAACCTACAAACCTGTACGTCTTTGGAGTGTGGGAGGAAACCGAAGATCTCGGAGGAAACCCACGCAGGTCTCGGGGAGAACGTACAAACTCCGTACAGGCAGCACCCGTAGTTAGGATCGAACCCGGGTCTCTGGCGCTGTAAGGCAGCAACTCTACCGCTGCGCCACCATACTGCCCCAGTGTTCCCAAAGCCACGCTGAACCACCCCCCCCCAAAGCCAGCGCACTCGACACCAGGTTGGGAAGAGTCAGGGGAAGAGTTATGACCACTAGTCATAGCAGCAAAATTAGGCCATTAGGCCCATTGAGTCTACTCCACCATTCAATCATGGCTGATCTATTTTCCCGCCTTAACCCCTTTCAGAGACCTGGGTTCGAACCAGAATACAGGCGCTCTCAGTGCGTTCTCCTTGTGACCACGTGGGCTTTCTCCGGGTGCTCCGGTTTCCTCCCACACTCCAAAGACGTGCAGGTTTGTAGGTTAATTGGCTTTGGTAAAAATTGTACATTGTCACTATTATGTGTAGGATAGTGTTAGTGTGTGGGGGTCGCTGGCCGGCACGGACTCAGTGGGCCGAAGGGCCTGTTCCACACTCTATCTCTAAAATAAACCAAACCAAAGAGCACATTGAATCGACCCTCTCTGCATAAACCACGACAACCACCTCTGCTCTGTCACGAACATTCCACACAAGAATGATGCCAGGAATGAGTGGGTTAGCCTATGACGAGCGTTTGTCGGCACTGGGCCTGTACTCATAGAAACATAGAAACATAGAAACAAAGAAATTAGGTGCAGGAGTAGGCCATTCGGCCCTTCGAGCCTGCACCGCCATTCAATATGATCATGGCTGATCATCCAACTCAGTATCCCGTACCTGCCTTCTCTCCATACCCTCTGATCCCCTTAGCCACAAGGGCCACATCTAACTCCCTCTTAAATATAAGTCCTTCTCATCTCGGTCCTAAAGGATTTCCCACTTATCCTTAAGCTGTGGCCCCTTGTCCTGGACCTCCCCAACATCGGGAACAATCTTCCTGCATCTAGCCTGTCCAACCCCTTAAGAATTTTGTAAGTTTCTATAAGATCCCCTCTCAATCTCCTAAATTCTAGAGAGTATAAACCGAGTCTATGCAGTCTTTGTTCATAAGACAGTCCTGACATCCCAGGAATCAGTCTGGTGAACCTTCTCTGCACTCCCTCTATGGCAATAATGTCCTTCCTCAGATTTGGAGACCAGAACTGTACGCAGTACTCGCTGGAGTTTAGAAGAATGAGGGGGGGGACCACGTTGAAACATACAGAATAGGGAAAGGCTTGGAAAGAGTGGATGCGGGGAGGGTGTTTCCACTCGTGGGAGAGTCTAGGACTAGAGGTCACAGCCTTGGAATTAAAGGACGTTCTTTTAGGAAGGAGATGAGGAGAAATTTCTTGAGTCAAAGGGTGGTGAATCTGTGGAGTTCTTTGCCACAGAAGGCTGTGGAGTGGGTCAGTGGATATTTTTAAGACAGAGATTGATAGATTCTTGATTAGTCCAGGTTGTTAAGGGGTTATGGGGTGAATGGGGTTAGGAGGGAGAGATAGATCAGCCATGATTGAATGGCAGAGTAGACTTGATGGGCCGAATGGCCTAATTCAGGAGTAGAATTCTATCAGCTATGACCATATGACCTGGGATGGCAGGACTTCCATATGAAGAAAGACTGGATAGACTCGGCATGTACTCGCTGGAATTTAGAAGATTGAGGGGGGATCTTATAGAGACTTACAAAATTCTTAAGGGGTTGGACAGGCTGGATGCAGGAAGATTGTTCCCGATGTTGGGGAAGTCCAGAACAAGGGTTCACAGTTTAAGGATAAGGGGGAAGTCTTTTAGGACCGAGATGAGAAAAACATTTTTCACACAGAGAGTGGTGAATTCTGTGGAACTCTCTGCCACAGAAGGTAGTTGAGGCCAGTTCATTGGCTATATTTAAGAGGGAGTTCGATGTGGCCCTTGTGGCTAAAGGGATCAGGGGGTATGGAGAGAAGGCAGGTACAGGATACTGGGTTGGATGATCAGCCATGATCATATTGAATGGCGGTGCAGGCTCGAAGGGCCGAATGGCCTACTCCTGCACCTAATTTCTATGATTCTATGATTCTATGACCTTGTGACATAACCAAGTGCTGTCAATTGAGAATATTTCCTTTTAACAATGTAAATCTATCGAATTGTTATTCTTTACTCCCATCTTTACTCTCAAGCCTTTCTTGACGTCCTCTGAGGGAGGGCTATATGTGTGTATTTATGTATGTACTTAATCTATGAACCACTGTTGTATAACGTTAGTACCTCCACCAATGTAAAGCACTTTGGCCAACGAGAGTTGTTTTTTTAAATGTGCTATAGAAATAAAAGTGACTTGACTTAATTAAAGCGCTGTTACCGCACGACTTAAAAAATGGTTTTCCTTTTATTCTACGTTTTTTTATCAGTCAGATGGGCTATTTGGAGGATATGTTTTGAAGGGTTGCCTCGGTATCTCAGTGCCACAGTGCGGCTCCGTATGGCTCCGTACCCTATCTGGGACCATCCAGATGGAGGCCACCACTGATAGTCCTCATCCTCGTTCCCAGCTGTAAATAACCTCTTCCTGTTGAGGGATCGACACGAAGCTGACAACACTTTTTTTTTTTTTTTTTTTGTTATCAAAAAGTGTATTCAATTATTAAAAAGTGATATTTACACTACAGTAAAACACGGACGGAACCCACCGCCTTAATACAACACACACAAATATCGATAAAAAACGACTACACGACTGTGTTACAATCCTTATTGAGGATGCATTCAACGCCCTGCGGTCCCGGGACTCCCACAGGGTGCCCGTGGACCTTTCTAACCGCACCCGAGCACGGACGTAACCCCGGAAAAGGGGCCTCCACCGCCTGTTGCCGTGACTAGCGGAAGGCCAGCTTGGCCAGGCCCAGGAGCAACCCAACCAGGACATCTTCAGCCCCACCCTCTCCCCTACGCACAGGGATGTCCAAAGATGAGGATGGTGGGTGGGAAATGCAAGGAGCAGCTCCTAAGCTGACAGCTTGAAGAATTCAGAGGGTTACACACAAAGCTGGAGAAACTCAGCGGGTGCAGCAGCATCTAAGGAGCGAAGGAGATAGGCGACGTTTCGGGTTGAGCCCCATCTTCAGACTGCTTTATTTTAAGGGAAAGTGCCCGGGGAAGGGGTGGAGCGGGAGGGAAGGGAAGAATTGACAAGGGAGTTGCGGAGGGAGCGGTCTTTGCGGAAGGCAGACAGGGGGGGAGATGGGAAGATGTGGCGAGTGGAGGGGTCACGTTGGAGGTGGTGAAACTGGCGGAGGACTATCTGTTGTATGCGCCGGCTGGTGGGGTGAAAGGTGAGGACCAGGGGGACTCTGCCTTTGTTGTGAGTGGGGGAATGGGGAGAGAGGGCAGTGTTGCGGGGAGGAGACCCTGGTGCGAGCCTCATCTATAGTGGGGGAGGGGAATCCCCGTTCTCTGAAGAACGAGGACATTTGTGATGACCTGGTGTGGAACACGTCATCCTGGGAGCAGATGCGGCGTAGACGGAGGAATTGGGAATAGGGGATGGAGTCCTTACAGGAAGCATGGTGGGAGGAAGAGTAGTCCAGGTAGCTGTGGGAGTCAGGGAAATGGCGGAAATGGTCCAAGTGTATTTGAGTGCCGGATGGAAGTTGGTGGCGAAATGGATGAAGTCAGTCAGTTGTGTGTGGGTGCAGGAGGTGACACAAAATTCCCCAGCTTGAAGAATTCAGAGCTTGATGAAGCCATGGGGGAGCTGGCGAGGGGGGGGGGGCGGCGTGAGGGAGGGGGAAGTGCAATGGGCACCAGACTGAAGAAGGGTCCCCACCCGAAACATCACCTATCCATGTTCTCCAGAGATGCTGCCTGACCCGCTGAGTTAGGGCCCTGTCCCACATTCACATCCTAATTCACGACCTCTGCCGAGTTTGCCCTTGACTCATACTCACAGCAAGGTCGTCACGAGGTCGTAGGCAGGTCGTGATGCTAGTCGTAGGTACTCGTGGCATCAAGTAGGCCGGGGCTTTTTTTCTAGCCTGATGAAAAATGTCCACGAGTAAAAAAGGTCGTGAATTAGGTCATGAAAGTGGGACAGGCCCTTAAGGCAGCAACTCTACCTAGGTATGTTACAAAACTTACCTTGAGCAGCGCTGCAGTTCTGCCGCTCCCCGTGTGCGTGACTTTGGCGTGTTTCAGAGGGGGGTGGGCTTAAAGTGCCGTTTTTCTACAGACTGGGAAAATCGATCCATGTCGGGCGATTTCGTTGCGGAAGAAAAATCGCTCCGACATTTCATTCATGAAGGTATTTTTAAATTACGCTAGATTATTTATTAACTAGAGTAATTTAAAAATCACCTTCAAAAGCCGTGAGTGCCGACAACGGGAAGGATTTTGCGTAGGGGAGAAAAAAAGGTAAATAGTTTATTTTTATATTAAAAGTTGGTTGTTATGGAGGCTTTAATCACATTTTCATGTTGCGAAATGGGGTCCAAAAAAATGTATGAACAAACAGTATTTTTCCTCCCGACTTCACCGCAAACCGCAACGTTCCAATCCACCGCATTCCACTAAAACCCACTCGCTAGTTGATTTAAATGGCCATTAATTTACAGGCATTAAACACTAAATTCCTTCCTTGGCCTAGAAAGTCATGAAAATGAGATTTAAAAATCATGTTATATTGTGGATTATTGTGTGAATGTTATTTGGACCCTTAGGCAATTTAAAAAAAGTTTATCTTTTCTTAAGAAATGGATAGATGTTTAGATCTACTCATTGAATTTTGTAATTAGCTACAATTAGATAACTAACTAATTATATGCTTTAATTTCAAGTCATCCATGTAAGATTGTTTCATATTTGTTTCAGAATGCTTCAATCTATAATAACTGAAAATTTCATTGAGTTCTCTTAATTTTTAAGAAAGTTATGGGTTTTGACTGTTCTAGATCACAGCTTTTGAGTTAAGTCAATTGAAAGGCAATGGGGAACAAGATGCTAATTTCCGAGTATGAAAATGGACATAACTTTCTTAATACCGAAGATATGAAAGTGAATTAGGTGTCAAATTAAACTTCTTTTTATGTTTTATCTGATGGGATACATTGCAGACTTGATTTTTTAAATCTCAAAATTTTGCAACATTGCTACTCTACCGCTGCGCCACCGTGCCACCCTACTGAGCGTCCGAGGTATTTTTGCCTTTTATCCTCAAAAGCATTTAGACTGCCTGTGTGAATTACGTTTTGGTGTATGAATAAATAGTGGTATCATGCCTTTTCTCAAAGCGCTCCCATTCTAAATGCACGATTCAATGGAGCTATTTGTTTGCAGTTTATTGAGCTATGCAGTTGCAAGCATTGAAATTCTATTCAACCACCTGCTCTTCAAGTGAATAAAAACGGAATGTTATTTTGTGCAGAGTGAATCCAGTGAGTTTTTCCCCCAGAGAGAGTTCTCCAGCAGGTGTCCTCCAGGATGTTTGCTTGTACTGAGTAAATGTGTTTGTTCATCGATAGCTTTGGTCTCCAACAGAGACCCTACAGCGAGCAAGACAGACCACTCGACGAGAAAGACGTAGTACGGTCGTGGGCAGATTCGTGGGTAATTTCCGGCCCCGTTTCCGTAACCGCCTTCCGTCTCCGCACCAACGATCCCGTCATAGCGGAGCGAAGATACTAGCGCGGAGACGGAAGCCGGTTACGGAAACATCCTCGTAAAAATAAAAGTTCTTTGGTAAAATTCTTCTCCTCATTTTCAGAATTATAATTTATGAGCACAAACTGTTCCCCCGCAACGTTGATTACACTGCGGGTCGGGTCGTGTCGGGTCGGGTCGGGTCGGGTCGGGTCGGGTCGGGTCAGGTTACGGAAATGGGTGAAATAAAGGCCCACGTTCCGCTCCATTGCGTACTACACGTCAGCCCATTGCATTTAGCAGGAGTGGTCTATCTTGCTCCGCTATAGGACCTTTGGTCTCCATGTGGTAATGCACAGTCGCAACATTGTCGTCGTCTAGCATGTTCTGTGAAGTCTGGGGAAGGGTCTCGCCCCCCGAAACGTCACCCAATCCTTCTCTGCAGAGATGCTGCCTGGCCCCGCGCTGAGTTACTCCGGCATTTCTGTGTCTATCTTCGGTGTCGACCAGCGTCTGCAGTTCCTGCCGGCGTGTTTTGTGAAGCGCCAGGGACCCGGGTTCGATCCTGACTACGGGTGCTGTCTGTACGGAGTTGTCACGTTCCCCCTGTGCGTTTGAAACCGCATGGGATTGCTCAGGGTTCTCCGGTTTCCTCCCACATTCCAAAGACTTTGGTTTGTAGATTAGTTGCCTCCTGTAAACTGTCTCCAGTGTGAAGGATAGAAGGATAGTGTACATGTGATCACTAGTCGGCATGTACAGAATGGGCCGAAGGGCCTTGTTCCATGCTGTATCTCTAACACTAAAATGTTTGTCATTCTATCAGTAGTTTGGTGTGAGAGTGTGAGTGTGTGTGAGTGTGAGTGTGTGTGTGTGACTGTGTGTGAGTGTGTGTGTGAGTGTGTGTGTGAGTGTGTGTGAGTGTGTGTGTGAGTGTGTGAGTGTGAGTGTGTGTGTGTGAGTGTGAGTGTGTGTGAGTGTGTGTGTGTGTGTGTGTGTTTGTGTGTGTTTGTGAGTGTGAGTGTGTGTGTTTGTGAGCGTGAGTGTGTGTGAGAGTGTGCGTGAGTGTGCATGTTTGTGAGTGTGTGTGAGTGTAAGTGAGAGTGTGTGTGAGTGTGTGTTTGTGAGTGTGTGTGAGTGTGTGTGTGAGAGTGTGTGTGAGTGTGTGTCAGTGCCTGAATGAGTGTGTGTGAGTGTGTAAGTTTGTGAGTGAGTGTGTGTCAGTGCCTGAATGAGTGTGTGTGAGTGTGTGTGTGAGAGTGTGTGTGAGTGTGTGTGTTTGTGAGTGAGAGTGTGTGTGTGAGTGTGTGTCAGTGCCTGAATGCGTGTGTGTGAGTGTGTGTTTGTGAGTGTGTGCACAGTGAGTGTACATGTGTGTGTGCCCGTGCATGTGTGCGCTTGTGCACAAGTTTGTGTGAGTGTGTGCGCATGCGTAAACTATACACACATCATCGAAAGTCTTGAGAAATTCTTTTTGACACGATGCAAAGATTCTTTGGAGAAGGCACTGGGTTGAACAGAGCGTTGGAGTCGGGCCGCATCCCTTGAGAACACGGATAGGTTTGCTTCCATTTTAGTTCCAGTTTAGTTTATAGCCACGTGTACCGAGGTACAGTGAAAAGCTTTCGCTGTGTGCTAACCAGTCAGCGGAAAGACAATACATCATTACATGGTAGACAAAAGTGCTGGAGAAACTCAGCGGGTGAGACAGCATCTATGGAGCAAAGGAAATAGGCAACGTTTCGGGTCGAAACCCAAGGGTTTCAGCCCGAAAAGTTGCCTATTTCCTTGGGTTTCGGCCCGAAACGTTGCCTATTTCCTTCGCTCCATAGATGCTGTCTCACCCGCTGAGTTCCTCCAGCACTTTTGTCGACCTTCCTCCCAGCTGTTATCAGGCAACTGAATCATCCTCTCACTAACTAGAGAGCGGCCCTGAGCTACTAACGACCTCATTGGAGACCCTCGGATATTCTTGAATTGGACTTTATCTTGCACTAAACATTATTCAATAGACAATAGACAATATCTGAAGAAGGGTCTCGACCTGAAACGCCGCCTATTTCCTTCGCTCCTTAGATGCTGCTGCACCCGCTGAGTTTCTCCAGCTTTTTGTGTAACCCCCAATAGACAATAGACAATAGGTGCAGGAAAAAGCCGTCAGCAATGGAACGTGAGCTGATTAGAATATTTCAGAACAAAAGCCAACATTTTCTCCACGGACCTAAGGGAAATTGAGAAAAAACACACAAAAAGCTGGAGTAACTGAGTGGGACAATAGGCAATAGACAATAGGTGCAGGAGTAGGCCATTCAGCCCCTTGAACTAGCACTAGCACTCCAGCACTTTAGTACCATGTACTACCATGTATGATTTCCTTGTTCTGTTGAATGGTATGATCTGATGTGATGGGACAGCACACGAACAAAAGCTTCGCGCTGAACCTCGGTACACGTGACAATAATAGACCGATACCAAACGACTCTGCACCGTGGCGTAGAGGGCAGCACGGTGGCGTAGCGGTAAAGCGACTGCCTTACAGCGCCAGAGACCCGGGTTCGATCCTGACTGCAGAGTTTGTACCTTCTCTCCGTGACCTGCGTGGGCTTTCTCCGTGACCTTCGGTTTTCTCCCACACTCCAAAGACGTACAGTGTTGAAGATTAATTGGCTTGGTGTCGATGTAAACATAGACAATAGACCATAGGTACAGGAGTAGGCCATTCGGCCCTTCGTGCCAGCACCGCCATTCAATGTGATCATGGCCAGTGGCGGACTGGGTCTAAAAACATTGGTTGCCTGGAGACAAAGGGGGCCCACTTGCCATCGGGCAAGCTGACACCCTGGCCAGTCCGCCACTGATCACGGCTGATCATCCACAATCAGTTCCTACCTTCTCCCCATATCCCCTGACTCGCTATCTTCAAGAGCCCTATCTAGCTCCCTCTTGAAAGCATCCAGAGAACCAACCTCCACCGCCCTCTGAGGCAGAGAATTCCACACACTCACAACTCTCTTGTGTGAAAAAGTGTTTCCTCGTCTCCGTTCTAAATGGCTTACCCCTAATTCTTAAACTGTGGCTCCTAGTTCTGGACTTCCCCAACAAAAGGTCCCTAGTGTGTGTTAGTGTGCGGGGATGGCTGGTCGGCACGGACTCGGTGGGCCGAAGGGCCTGTTTCCCCGCTGTATCTCCAAACTAAACTAAACTAAACTAAATTAAAGGTGGAAAAAATGCTGGAGAAACTCAGCGGGTGAGGCAGCATCTATGGAGCGAAGGAAATAGGCGACGTTTCGGGCTGAAGCCCTTCTTCACACTAAACTAAACTAAACTAAACTAAACCAACCATTGGTATGTCTTGCCCTTGACATGAATTCCATGGAGACAACTTTGCGATCAACTCCATCTTTGAAAAGACCATCCAGAGTCTTCTGAATTTGAGCTCAACTTATAGTGTTAAGGGCCTGTCCCACCAGCATGCAACTCGATGCGATTAGCGCGACCTAACGTGGTCGCTTGAGCCGTCCGGCGTCGCGGGGCCGGTCCCACTTCGATCGCCGGAGCCGTGCGGAATTGTGCGGAGTTCGTCCCGACACCGCGCGGGGCTCCGAAAAACCGACAATGTCCAAAAATCCCGCGCGGCAACGGCTTGTCGGCTCGCAGTCGCCGCGACAATACACACCGCCCGGACATCGTGCCTCCGTTAAACTATTGGTAAGTGCCTCCGTGACCCTCTATGTGTGTGGCTCCGTGGCCCTGTATGTGTGTGTGTCTCGGTGCCCCTCTCTGTGTGCCCCTCTAAGTCCTGGCGAGCTTACCTTGGACTTGTTTCAAGTTCGCCTCGCTTTGCGCCGCGTTGCGCCACTCACCCAAACTCCGCGCGGCCCCTGCTGCCGGTTTAGTTGCGTTTGCCGCATGCAGGTGCATGCTGGTGGGACCGGCCCTGTACAGGGGATCACCCGACCTCCGCGCGGCCCCCGCTGCCGGTTTGATCGCGTTCATCGCATATAGTTGCGTGCTGGTGGGACAGGCCCTTTACTCCAGCAAGCAGAAAATGATCTCCAAACCTCGGCTTAGAAAGATGCCTTAACCTGGCAGAATTTCAACATCTTAGCACGATTTCCTCAATGGTTACGTCTGAAAGCTAGACTCCAAACTCTATGAAGATTATAATCACCAGTGCAGCCTCAACTATTAGTTGGTATTACAGAGATTAAAGTCTTTCAGCTGTGAAACAAAGGAAGTTGTCTATCATTAAATGAAATTCATCATTTGGTTAAACGACATTCTGAAAGCTCCCAAGGGGGAAGTGCTCTGAATCTGCAAAGAATGCGCGCAGTTTCAAAGTTAATGCCAAGGATTAATCCAATTTTCAACAATAAATCCGATTATCAAACCACCCTAAAATTAATTACCTCAGGCTGGGGATGAACGGTGGTGCAGCGGTAGAGTTGCTGCCTTAAGGGCCTGTCCCACATGGGCCTCATTCGCACTTATTTACGCGACATCATTTAGAAATTTAGGACTTTGTACGTTCATAGAAACATAGAAACATAGAAAATAGGTGCAGGAGTAGGCCATTCGGCCCTTCGAGCCTGCACCGCCATTCAATCTGATCATGGCTGATCATCCAACTCAGTATCCTGTACCTGTCTTCTCTCCATACCCCCTGATCCCTTTAGCCACAAGGGCCACATCTAACTCCCTCTTAAATATAGCCAATGAACTGGCCTCAACTACCTTCTGTGGCAGAGAATTCCACAGATTCACCACTCTCTGTGTGAAAAATGTTTTTCTCATCTCGGTCCTAAAAGACTTCCCCCTTATCCTTAAACTGTGTGACCCCTTGTTCTGGAGTTGTCCTTTACATGTCACGACATGATGCGCGCGTGCTGGGCGTTACACACGCAAGGCGCGTGGGGACGTAGGCAGTGACCCGCGGGCAGCATGCGGCGCCCCAGGATTTTTTGGGATTCACAAAATCTTTACGCGCCACCTGAGGCCCAAGTGCGACAGGCCCTTTACAGCGCCAGAGACCCGTGTTCGATGCTGACTGCCGGAGCTGTCTGTGGTAAGTTTGTACGTTCTCCCTGCGACCGCGTGGGTTTTATCCGGGAGCTCCGGTTTCCTCCCACACTCCGAAGACAGTACAGGTTTGCAGGCTAATCAGCTT
>OY740820.1:15356894-15369394 GCA_963514005.1 Raja brachyura
TGCAGCAGCATCTATGGAGCGAAGGAGATAGGCGACGTTTCGGGCCGAAACTCTTCTTCAGACTGATCCTATTTGCAATGGGCTGGCGTGTAGTACGCAACGGAGTGGAACGTGGGCCTTTTTGTCATCCATTTTAGTAACCCGACCCAACCCGACACGACCCGACCCGACCCGACCCGACCCGACCCGACCCGACCCGCAGTGTAATCAACGTTGCGGGGGAGGGGGGAACAGTTCGTGTTAATTAATTTTAATTCTGGAAAATGAGGAGAAGATTTTTACCAAAGAGCTTTGATTTTTACGAGGATGTTTCCGTAACTGGCTTCCGTCTCCGCGCTAGTATCTTCGCTCCGCTATGACGGGATCTTTGGTGCGGAGACAGAAGCCGGTTACGGAAATGGGGCCGAAAATTACCCACGAATCTGCCCATGACCGTACTACGTCTTTCTCGTTGAGTGGACTATCTTGCTCGCTGTAGGGTCTTTGGGCAGCACTGTGTTAGTTTTTGTCTAAATGTATCCGTTGATCGTGGTATCGCTGGTAAGGCCAACGTGTGTTGCCTAGTCCTTGAACCATTTCTGAGGACATGTTAAAAGGCAATAGCTCAGCGACAGGTTAAACTCACCATTTAACTCTCGTTTAGTGAGAACAAGGTAAAAGCCAGTGCTGGGAGCCTTGTGCAGCAGATAATTAACCAGGCAACTCCATGCTGGGACAATGCTTCTTTTGAGGCTATTTTATTGCGCTGATAAAAGTCAAGGACATGGCTAATAGTGAGAAGGCCAGAAAGTGCATGGATCCGTACATTCCAATGTAGCCAAGCCGTTCCCCCCAGGGGAGAGGCATGTCAGGGTAATCAATAACTCGGGCCGCTCTAATGAGCATCGCTCGGGCTGTCTGCACAGCTCGCTGTCTCTGTCCGCATCTGAAACCCAACACAAAAGCTCAGGACATTCAGTAACTTCCAGATAAGTGTGGACGTGATGGAGGGTGTGATGCTAGTTCCAATCCTTCACCAGAAGTAGTCACAGATAGTCGCACAGGCCCTTCTCCTCAACTTGCCCATACCGACCAATCAGTCCGAAGAAGGGTCTCGACGCAAGACGTCGCCCATTCCTTCTATCTAGAGATGCTGCCTGTCCCGCTGAGTTACTCCAGCATTTTGTGTCTGTCTCCAGTTTAAACCAGCATTTGCAGTTCCTTCCTACATATCTACACTAGTCCCACCTGCCTGCGTTTGGCCCATATCCCTCTAAACATCCTATCCATGCAGAAGAACATCCTATCCGTCTGAAGAAGGGTCTCGACCCGAAACGTCGCCTATCTCCTTCGCTCCTTAAATGCTGCTGCACCCGCTGAGTTTCTCCAGCTTTTTGAGTAACGATCCTATCCATGCACCTGTCCAATTGTTTCTTAAACTTAACAATAGTTGAGTCCCAGCCTCAACTACCTCCTCCGGCAGCTCGTTCCAAACACCCACCACCCTTTGTGTGAAAAAGTTACCCCTCAGATTCCTGTTAAGTATTTTCCCCTTCACCTTAGACCAATATCCTCTCGTTCAAGATTCCCTTAATCTGGGCAAGAGACTCGTGCGTCTACTTGATCTATTCGTCTCATGATTTTGTACACCTCCATAAGATCACCCCTCGTCCTCCTGCGCTCCAAGAAATCAGAGTCCCAGCCTACTCAACCTCTCCCTATAGCTCAGTCCCTCGAGTCCTGGCAACATCCTCGTAAATCTTCTCGGTACCCCTTCCAGCTTGACAGCCTGTACCACGGTGCCCAGAACTGAACACAATAATGCGGCCTCACTAATGTTTTATATAATAGACAATAGACAATAGACAATAGGTGCAGGAGTAGGCCATTCAGCCCTTCGAGCCAGCACCACCATTCAATACGATCATGGCTGATCATCCCACAATCAGTACCCCGTTCCTACCTTCTCCCCATATCCCCTGACTCCGCTATCTTTAAGAGCCCTATCTAGCTCTCTCTTGAAAGCATCCAGAGAACCCGCCTCCACCGCCCTCTGAGGCAGAGAATTCCACAGACTCACAACTCTCTGTGAGAAAGTATGCCTACAGGCCTGTAAGTCTGTAGGCAAATAACTGCAACATGACCTCCCAACTTCTAAACCCATGTGTGAGAAGGAACTGCAGACGCTGGTTTAAACCGAAGACAGACACAAAATGCTGGAGTAACTCAGCGGGACAGGCAGCATCTCCGGAGAGAAGGAATGGGTGACGTTTCGGGTCGAGACCCTTCTTCACACTGGTCAGGGATCAGGGAAACGAGAGATATAGACGGTGATGTGGAGAGATAAAGAACAATGAATGAAAGATATGCAAAAAAGTATCGATGATAAAGGAAACAGGCCATTGTTAGTTGTTTGTAGTGTGAAAATGAGAAGCTAGTGCGACTTGGGTGGGGGAGAGATAGAGAGAGAAGGAATGCCAGGGCCCGAGGGCTGAGGGAGAGGTGGGAAGGGGAGGAGGCAGCCAGGGTTAACAGAATTGAGAAAATTCAATGTTTAAGCCCAGAGGATGCAGACTCCCCAAGCGGAATATGAGGTGCTGTTCCTCCAACTTGCGGTGTTGCTCACTCTGGCCGTGGAGGAGGCCCAGGACCGAGAGAAGGTTTCACATGCTCTAGCTGAGAACAAATTATGCGAGAGGTCATAAATCCGGGGTGAGCTTGTTGTTGGGAGTGGGGGGTTGTTTTTGGGGCCTACCAAAGTTTAATGACCTGCCTGTTATCTCTGGTTCCGACACTAATCTGCTTGCTGTTTTATCACTGTCTACAACATGATCTCCCGGTTGCCAAACACTTCAACTCCCCCTCCCACTCCCACACTGACCTTTCTGTCCTGGGCCTCCCCCACTGTCAGAGTGAGGCCCAACGCGAATTGAAGGAACAGCACCTCATATTTCGCTTGGGCAGCTCACACCCCAGCATTGACTTCTCTAACTTCAAGTAACCCTTGCTTTCCCTCTCTCTCCATCCCTCCCCCTCCCCCTCCCCAGTTCTCCGACTAGTTTGACTGTCCTCCTGATTATATTTCACTTTCTATACCTCGTTGTCACCTTCCCCGAGCTAACAATGCTCTATTCTACATCTTAGAAACATAGAACATAGACAATAGGTGCAGGAGTAGGCCAGTCGGCCCTTCGAGCCTGCACCCCCATTCAATGTGATCGTGGCTGATCATCCAACTCAGTATCCCGTACCTGCCTTCTCTCCACACCCCCCTGATCCCTTTAGCCACAAGGGCCACATCTAACTCCCTCTTAAATATGGCCAACGAACTGGCCTCAACTACCTTCCGTGGCAGAGAATTCCACAGATTCACCACTCTCTGTGTGAAAAATGATTTTCTCATCTCGGTCCTAAAAGACTTCCCCCTTCTCTTAAACTGTGACCCCTTGTCCTGGACTTCCCCAACATCGGGAATAATCTTCCTGCATCCAGCCTGTCCAAGCCCTTAAGAATTTTCTAAGTCTCTATGAGATCCCTCCTTGAGACCCCCCCCCCATCTTCCTTGATCTTTGTCCCCTTTGATCTCTTGTTTTCACACCTTACCCTTCCATATCTCTCGTTTCCTTCTCCCCTGACTCTCAGTCTGAAGAAGGGTCTCGACCCATTCCTCCTCTCCAGAGATGCTGCCTAGCCCCAAGTTAGAATGGGTACAGAGAACCCAGAGATGCTGCCTGTCCCGCTGAGTTACTCCAGCATTTTGTGTCTGTCTTCATCATAGTCTGAGCAAACTGGAAGATGTGTTTAGAGGCAGATTCCCACAGGAAGCAGCCATCACTTCACGCCAACATTCACACTGGAGTGAGATTACCATCGGGAGATGTTTCCGACTGGCCCGCTCCAGACTGCAGGAGTACGTGCTGAGGGACGCACTGAAGCTCGGTGCAGCCAACGCCAAGGCTCTGTGGGGGAGGGCCACAGTTCCCTCCAGAGATGCTGCCCGTCCCGTTTGGTTACTCCTGGTTTTCGTGTCTATCTTCGGTATAAACCAGCACTTGCAGTTCCTTCCTGCGCATACTTTAACTCTCCCTCTCAACCCCATTCTCCTGCCTTCTCCTCATGATGTCCGTACTACTCAAGAATCTATCAAAGGTAGACAAAAATGCTGGAGAAACTCAGCGGGTGCGGCAGCATATATGGAGCGAAGGAAATAGGCAACGTTTCGAGTCGAAACCCTTCTTCAGACTGATGCAGGATGGGGGTGGGGGGGCGGGAAGAAGAAAGGAAGAGGAGGAGCCAGAGGGTTGGGGAGAGCTGAGAAGGGGCAGAGACAGCAAGGGCTACCGGATATTGGAGAAGTCAATGTTTATGCCACTAGGGTGCAGACTGCCCAAGCAGAATATGAGGTGCTGCTCCTCCAGTTTCCGGTGGGCCTCACTCTGGCCACGGAGGAGGCCCAGGACAGAAAGGTCAGATTTGGAATGGGAGGGGGAGTTGAAGTGCTGAGCCACCGGGAAATCAGGTTGGTTAATGCGGAGGTGTTCGGCGAAACGATCGCCGAGCCTACACTTGGTCTCACCGATGTAGATCTATCAATCTAACCAACCACCTTTAAGGCTGTTTTCTGGATGAGAGAATGGAATAGCAGTGACTTGCGTTCATTCGCAGGCAAGGAATGAGTGGCTACACAAATGATGAGCGTTTGACAGCACTGGGCCTCTACTTGCTGGAGTTTAGAAGGATGAGGGGGGACCTCATTGAAACAGAATATTGAAAGACTTGGATAGAGTGGATGTGGAGAGGATGTTTCCACTGGTGGGAGAGTCTAGGACCAGAGGTCACAGCCTCAGAATTAAAGGGCGCTCTTTTAGAAAGGAGGTGATGAGGAACTTTGTTACTCAGAGGGTAGTTAATCTGTGGAACTCATTGCCACAGAGGGCTGTGGAGGCCAAGTCAATGGATATTTTTAAGGCAGAGATAGACAAATTCTTGATTAGAACGGGTGCCAAGGGTTACGGGGAGAAGGCAGGAAAACGGGAATAGGGGGCAGAGATCAGCCTTGATTGAATGGTGCAGTGGACTCGATGGGCCGAATGGCCTAATTCTTCTCCTATAACTTGTGAACTTGTGAAACCCACGCGGTCACAGGGAGAACGTGCAAACTCCACAAGGACAGCACCCGAGGTCAAGATCTTATAGAAACATTTAACATATATATAATTATTATGCAGGAAAAATGTTCCCAATGTTTGGGGAGTCCAGAACCACCGTTTAAGAATAAGGGGTAGGCCATTTAGGACTGAGAGGAGGAAAAATGTTTTCACCCAGAGAGTTGTGAATCTGTGGGATTCTCTGCCACAGAAAGCAGTGGAGGCCGATTCACTGGATGTTTTCAAGAGAGAATTGGATGTGGCTCTCAGGGCTAACGGAATCAAGGGATGTGGGGAGAAAGCAGGAACGGGGTACTGATTCTGGATGATCAGCCATGATCATATTACAATATAGACAATAGACAACAGGTGCAGGAGTAGGCCATTCGGCCCTTCGAGCCACCACCGCCATTCAATGTGATCATGGCTGATCATCCCCAATCAGTACCCCGTTCCTGCCTTCTCCCCATATCCCCTGACTCCGCTATTTTTAAGAGCCCTATCTAGCTCTCTCTTGAAAGCATCCAGAGAACCGGCCTCCACCGCCCTGTGAGGCAGAGAATTCCACAGACTCACAACTCCCTGTGAGAAAAAGTGTTTCCTCGTTTCCTTTCTAAATGGCCGACCCCTTATTCTCAAACTGTGTGGCCCCTGGTTCTGGACTCCCCCAACATCGGGAACATGTTTCTGCCTTTAGCGTGTCCAACCCCTTAACAATCTTATATGTTTCAATGAGATTCCCTCTCATCCTCTCATTCTTCTAAACTCCAGAGTGTACAAGCCCAGCCGCTCCATCCTCTCAGCATATGACAGTCCCGCCATCCCGGGAATTAACCTTGTAAACCTACGCTGCACTCCCTCAATAGCAAGAGTCAAGTCAAGTCAAACAAACTTTATTGTCATTTAGAAATACATCGATATATGCAGTTCCAAACGAAATTACGTTGCATTTGGCTCCCTGTGCAACACGATAATAAACAGAAGGATAAAATGGATAAAAAGGATAAAAAGGATAAATAGACAGTGGTGGCAGCCCATTACATGGCATTCAGGAGTCTGATGGCTCGTGGGAAGAAGCTGTTGCAGAACCTTGATGTTCTGCTCCTTATGCTGCGATATCTTTTGCCCGAGGGCAGCAGAGTGAACAGTCCGTGATGGAGATGTGTGGGGTCTTTTATAATACTGCCGGCCTTAGACACGCAGCGTTTGGTCGCAATATCCCCGATTGAGGGGAGAGAGGTCCCGATGATTTTTTCCGCTGTCCTCACCACTCTCTGCACGGACTTCCAGTCGGAGGCTTTACAGTCCCCAAAACAGACAGAGATACAGCTGGTCAAAATACTCTCTATGGTGCCCCTGTAGAATGTCATTCCTCAAATTATTGAATGGCGGTGCTGGCTCAAAGGGCAGAATGGCCTGCTTCAGCCCCTATTTTCTATGTTTCTATGAGCCCGGGTCTGTGGGGCGGTGAGGCAGTGGCTCTCCACAGAGCCGCCCCCAATTCCACGCTGTAACACTCGTCCTCAAGTCACTGAGACAGTAGTGGAGCCCGTGGCTTTCCACCTCAGAGGCTGAATCTTAAGGGCCTGTCCCACCTGGTGATTTTTTTTCCTGCGACTGCCGGCATCATCGACTGACAGATCAGGTCACCGAAAAAGTTGTGGCGTGACGCGGCGTGACGCGGCGTATTGACGCGCGGCCGTTTCCTCAAGTGTCGCGACATTTTTTTTAGTCCGCGCTGGATTTTGAAACGTTCAAAGTCTTTCGACGACCCCCTGACACGTCAGCCAAAGACGCCGGCACTCGCTGTAAGAAATCGCCAAGTGGGACAGGCCCTGCACCGAACGAGCAAGGCTAGCATGTGTATAGGTGTGAAATATCGAAACGGTTTGTGTTGGTCACACCATTCTATTTCCAGCTCTCTGCATCTCACCTTCACACTCTCCAAGTGCCACAGTTTAATCACTATTTAAAACTATTAGTTCGGAAACGTTTTCTCAGAACAGAAAGTACTAAAGATGGAATGTCTGCTGCCTTTTAATTGATTTTGCAAGTTGCACCCAGTTAAAGGCAAACACTGCCAGCATTCGGAGAATGCACAGCAAGATGCTTTTAGATAGTTATAGGGATGTGCAGGGATTAGAGGGATCTGGAGGAAGAAAAACATTCTCCAAATGTTGAAAGGATCATTGCCCATTCGGCCCGTGTTTTCGGTTCCTGTCTCAGACTTCCAGCATCTGCGGTATTTTGCTTGCATACCTCAGTTTAAACCGAAGATAGACACAAAAAGCTGGAGTAACTCAGCGGGACAGGCAGCATCTCTGGAGAGAAGGAATGGGTGACGATTTGGATCGAGACCCTTCGTCAGAGATGCTGCCTGTCCCGCTGAGTTACTCCAGCTTTTTGTGTCTATCTTCAGACTAATTGCCTGAAGAAAGGTCCCAACCCGAAACGTCACCTATCCATGTTCTCCACAGATGCTGCCCGTCCCACTGAGTTACTCCAGCACTCTGTGAAACGTCACCTATCCATGTTCTCCAGAGATGCTGCCTGTCCCACTCAGTTACTCCAGCACTCTGTGCTTTTTCTTGAAATGATCTCTTGCCTGTTAAGCCGCTCGATCTCTCTCCAGAGGTTGTTTGACTGAAATTTCAAAATGAAACTATGACGTTGAATTCCAACACTTCACAAGATATCTAGATGAGGGCGGCACGGTGAAGCAGCGGTAGAGTTGATGCCTTGCAGCGCTCACAGTGCCAGAGACCCAGGTTCGATCCTGACTACGGGCGCTGTCTGTATGGACTTTGTACGTTCATAGAAACATAGAAACATGGAAACATAGAAATTAGGTGCAGGAGTAGGCCATTCGGCCCTTCGAGCCTGCACCGCCATTCAATATGATCATGCCTGATCATCCAACTCAGTATCCTGTACCTGCCTTCTCTCCATACCCTCTGATCCCCTTAGCCACAAGGACCACATCTAACTCCCTCTTAAATATAGCCAATGAACTGGCCTCAACTACCCTCTGTGGCAGAGAGTTCCAGAGACCCACCACTCTATGTGTGAAAAAAGTCCTTCTCATCTCGGTCCTAAAGGATTTCCCCCTTATCCTTAAGCTGTGACCCTTTGTCCTGGACCTCCCCAACATCGGGAACAATCTTCCTGCATCTAGCCTGTCCAACCCCTTAAGAATTTTGTAAGTTTCTATGATTCCCTCTCAATCTCCTAAGTTCTAGAGAATATAAACCAGTCTTTCTTCATAAGACAGTCCTGACATCCCAGGAATCAGTCTGGTGATCCTGTGACCTGCGTCACAGTTCAGTTCTCCCCGTGACCTGCGTGGGTTTTCTCTGAGATCTTCGGTTTCCTCCCGCACTCCAAAGCCGTACGGGTTTGTGGGTTAATTTGCTTGGTATAAATGTAAATTGTTCCTAGTGTGTGTAGGGTAGTGTTAGTGTGCGGGGATCGCTGGTCGGTGCGGACTCGTTGGGCCGAAGGGCCTGTTTCCGCGCTGTATCTCTAAACTAAACTACCCAACTGGATGGAGGGGGATGCATCCCGTTGGGTATGGCTGCCCTGCCTGCAGCTGTCCGTCTTTTTCCTTCTTTTTAAAAAATTTTGTGTGTTAAACAGTGTTTTGTTTTTGGAGGACTAGTCTTTTGATGTGGGGGGTTGGGGGGGGGGGGGGGGAAGGGGGAAACTGGGCGGAGAGGTGGCCTTCCATCCAAATCTGAGGAAGGACATTATTGCCATAGAGGGAGTGCAGAGAAGGTTCACCAGACTGATTCCTGGGATGTCAGGACTGTCTTATGAACAAAGACTGCATAGACTCGGTTTATACTCTCTAGAATTTAGGAGATTGAGAGGGGATCTTATAGAAACTTACAAAATTCTTAAGGGGTTGGACAGGCTAGATGCAGGAAGATTGTTCCCGATGTTGGGGAGGTCCAGGACAAGGGGTCACAGCTTAAGGATAAGGGGGAAATCCTTTAGGACCGAGATGAGAAGGACTTTTTTCACACAGAGAGTGGTGGGTCTCTGGAACTCTCTGCCACAGAGGGTAGTTGAGGCCAGTTCACTGGCTATATTTAAGAGGGCGTTAGATGTGGCCCTTGTGGCTAAGGGGATCAGAGGGTATGGAGAGAAGGCAGGTACGGGATACTGAGTTGGATGATCAGCCATGATCATATTGAATGGCAGTGCAGGCTCGAAGGGCCGAATGGCCTACTCATGCTGAGACCGCCGATGAAACATCGCGGAGCTGCGGGTCTGTGGAGCGGCTGACTTTAACATCGGGAGCCTGGGATCTCTCACCGAGATCGCCAGTGGGGGAGCTCCGTCCAGCACGGCCTGTCGGCTTCGGAAGCTGCGGACTCCGGTGAGCAAGTGGCTGTTCCAGGCGTCCCAAGCCGCTGAGAGGATTCTCCTGACGCCGGAGGACCATCACCCAGCGAGAAGGCCCTGGAACATCGGGCCGCCGTAGGGGAGACTGTGGAGGCCTCAATAGGCCCGACTATGGGTGGACAAGGGGATGGGGACTGGACTTTGTGCCTTCCCTCACAGTGGGAACCATTGTGTGGGGGGGATGTGTTTATGTTTAATGTTAAATTTCTTTATAATGTTATGTTGTATTCTTGCAATGGAAAGGCAAATTCCACTGCACCAAACGGTGTATGTGACGATAAATGAACCTTTGAACTAATTAAGCTAATTGCAGGATGTTTTTTCAACCACCCTAAGTTGAGTGGAGACAAATCATTTGCGTTGATATCATCCCAAACACATTTAACTCCACAATATAAGCCTGCAACATTCCAGTGTTTCTAAAGTAAAAAACAAGCTGTATTAATGGGTTATGAGGTCAATGTGGAGTTGCAGCCTGAAAACTCACATTTTGCCGAAAAGCATGACTCATATCCTCAGGAATTACATGAATTGCAATCCGTTTTCTAATCACTCGAATGCAGCCAAGTGCCAAGAACCAGAAGTCAAGATTAGCCTGGGTGAGAGGGTTTCAGCCACAGCAAGGGTTCCCAACCTGGGGTATATATACCCCGAGGCGGTAAATCTCGCTTACCCAGGGGGTATTTTTGTTGATTCTGGATTTGTACATATTTTTACTCCTTGACTGACTGTGTTTGGTTCTGGTCAACCTCTGTTCATCATTAAGGGGCCTGTCCCACTTGGGCGACCTGATCCGCGAGTTCTGGCGAGTTTGCCCTCGACTCATATTCGCAACATGGTGGACACGAGGTCGTAGGAGGTCTTCGTAACTCTCCTTCATGCTCGAGAGCGGTCCCCGCGTGCTCGAGGCCTCAGCCAGGTCGCGGCGTTTTGTTCCAATATGTTGAAAAATGCCCGTGAGTAAAAAAAGGTCGCCATGGAAAAAATCGATGCTTTGTTTACTCGTAGTTTTAGTCGTAGTAGGTCGGCACGTTAGTCGAGGGTAGTCAAAGGTAATCAAAGGTAGACAATAGACAATAGGTGCAGGAGTAGGCCATTTGGCCCTTCGAGCCAGCACCGCCATTCGATATGATCATGGCTGATCATCGCTAATCAGTACCCCGTTCCTGCCTTCTCCCCATATCCTAGTCGTAGATAGTAGGTAGTCGTAGATAGTCTTCATCATAGTTGAAGGGAGGTCGGAGGGGGGTCGAAGGAGATCAAAGGAGGTCATCTTCACTCTCCACCATTCGGTGTCCAATTTTCCCGAAGACAGTCTTCAACATAGTCGAAGGAGATCTTCAACATGTCATTTTTTCAAACTCTACTAAACTCTTCTAAACTCGCCAATTAGGTCGGCCAAGTGGGACAGCCCCTGTAGTTGTCATAAATCAGTGAAATAACATTATTATGTGCTATTAAAGTTGCCGGGGTAAACGGGATGAGAAAGGTTGGGATCCCCTGAGCTACAGGGAGAGGTTGGATGCACTTGGGTTGCTTTCTCTGAAACGTCGAAGGCTGAGGGGATGACATTGGCTCGAAGGGCCGAAGGGCCGAATGGCCTCTTCCTAGACTAGAATAGAATAGAATAAAATAATAAAAGGCAATAAGTCATTCAAACAGGGGGTTACAAACAAGCTGGAGAAACTCAGCGGGTGCAGCAGCATCTAAGGAGCGAAGGAGATAGGCGACGTTTCGGGTCGAGACCCTTCTTCAGACTGGTCAGGGATCAGGGAAACGAGAGATATAGACGGTGATGTGGAGAGATAAAGAACAATGAATGAAAGATATGCAAAAATGTATCGATGATAAAGGAAACAGGCCATTGTAAGCTGTTTGTAGTGTGAAAATGAGAAGCTAGTGCGACTTGGGTGGGGGAGAGATAGAGAGACCTAAATTGCAATTTCTACTGTGTTACAGTAGAAAAAAAAATCAAGACCCATACTTACCACAGTTTGAGAAGGGTCTCGACCCGAAACGTCGCCTATCTCCTTCGCACCTTAGATACTGCTGCACCCGCTGAGTTTCTCCAGCTTTTTGTGTAACCCACAGTTTACATAAACATCCATCACAGTGAATCTCCAACAGCTCCTCTATTGTCTATTGGAACGTGAGGGAAGTATATACAATTATGGGAGGCAGAGGTCGGCACAGCCTCACTGGGCCAAAGGCCTGTTTCAATGCTAGACTAAACTATTTCTAAACTAAACTAAATTAAACTAATTGCATATGTGACAATAAATATCCATTGGACCATTATTTTGAATGTAACTCAGGTTATTATTTTCAATTCCATTTGTGTTTTTTGACTTGAATTTCAATTCCTCAGTTACCAAAATGTGTTTCTAGCTCGTGCTGCAAGATCCGGGATGCTGGGCTTGTCAGTTGGAATTCAGACCCGCGATCAACAGGTAGGTTAAAAGATGGCTGCCACAGTTTGGTAAGTCCTTTAGAGAGCGCGGAAAAGGGGTGGGGGGGGGGAGAGAGGGGGAGAGAGGGGGAGAGAAGGGGAGAGAAGGGGAGAGAAGGGGAGAGAAGGTGAGAAGGGGGGAGAAGGGGAGAGAGGGGGAGAGAGGAGTGAGAAGGGGGGGAGAAGGGGGGAGAAGGGGGGAGAAGAGGGGGAGAAGGGGAGAGAGGGGGAGAGAAGGGGTGAGAAGGGGAGAAGGGGGGAGCAGGGGATGAGAAGGGGTGAGAAGGGGTGAGAAGGGGAGAAGGGGGGGAGAAGGGGATGAGAAGGGGCGAAGGGGGGAGAAGGGGAGAGAAGGGGTGAGAAGGGGAGAGAAGGGGGGGAGAAGGGGATGAGAAGGGGCGAAGGGGGGAGAAGGGGTGAGAAGGGGTGAGAAGGGGAGAAGGGGGGAGAAGGGGGGAGCAGGGGATGAGAAGGGGGGAGAAGGGGGGAGAAGGGGTGAGAAGGGGAGAGAAGGGGTG
>OY740820.1:15374394-15384394 GCA_963514005.1 Raja brachyura
TTCCAGTCCGTGCCGACCATTTATTTTCCCCTAGTCCCATCTACCTGCACTCAGACCATACCCCTCCATTCCCTTCCCGTCCATGTACCTATCCACTTTACTTTTAAATGTTAAAATCGATCCTGCCTCCACCACTTCTGCAGGAAGATCATTCCACACAGCCACCACTCTCTGAGTAAAGACGTTTCCCCCTCATGTTACCCCTAAACTTCTGTTCCTTAATTCTCATGTCATGCCCTCTTGTTTGAATCTTCCCTACCCTCAATGGGAAAAGCTTATCCACGTCATCCCTTTCATCATTTTAAAGACCTCAATCAAGTTCCCCTTAACCTTCTGCGCTCCAAAGAATAAAGACCTAACTTGTTCAACCTTTCTCTGTAACTTAGTTGCTGGAATCCAGGCAACATTCTAGTAAATCTCCTCTGTACTCTCTCTATTTTGTTGACATCCTTCCTATAATTAGGCGACCAAAATTGTACACCATACTCCAGAATTGGTCTCACCAACGCCTTGCACAATGCCTTGTAGAACGTACAAACTCCGTACAGACAGCACCCGTAGTCAGGATTGAACTCGGGTCTCTGGCGCTGTGAGGCAGTAACTCTACCGCTGCGCCACCGTGCCATGTGACATTTGCTCCAGCATTTTGTTAATTTTTTTATAAACCAGCATTTTGCAGTTCCCTGTGCCTACACTTCCCTGTCTACTGTAGTGGCGGTCAGACCAGGACTCGCAGATGCAAACTCCACAAAGACAGCACCTGAGGTCAGGACCGAATCTGAGTCTCTGGTTCTGTGAGGGAGTAGTCTTACCAGCTGCACCAATCTGCTGCCCTAATCCATTTAGCCAGGGTCTTGTCATGAACTTCTAATGTCAGCATTTATTGCACATAATCACCTAAGATAGACACAAAATGCTGGAGTAACTCAGTGGGACAGGCAGCATCCAGGACAAGGGGTCACAGCTTAAGGATAAGGGGGAAATCCTTTAGGACCGAGATGAGAAGGACTTTTTTCACACAGAGAGTGGTGGGTCTCTGGAACTCTCTGCCACAGAGGGTAGTTGAGGCCAGTTCATTGGCTATATTTAAGAGGGAGTTAGATGTGGCCCTTGTGGCTAAGGGGATCAGAGGGTATGGAGAGAAGGCAGGTACGGGATACTGAGTTGGATGATCAGCCATGATCATATTGAATGGCGGTGCAGGATCGAAGGGCCGAATGGCCTACTCCTGCACCTATTTTCTATGTTTCTATGTTTCTATCTCTGGAGAGAAGGAATGGGTGATGTTTTGGGTCGAGACCCTTCCTCAAACTGAGAGTCAGGGGAGAGGGAGATTCGAGATATCGAAGGGTAAGGTGTAAAAACGACAGCTTTCCGACTAGATTCACCGTCCTGATTAATTTTACTGATCGAATGCCTCGTTGCCAGCTTCCCCTCAGCAAACAATGAACTATTCTCCACTAGTTATCATGAAGGACCTACAGATGCTGGAAAAATCGAAGGTAGACAAAGATGCTGGAGAAACTCAGCGGGTGCAGCAGCATCTATGGAGCGAAGGAAATAGACGACGTTTCGGGCCAAAATCCTTCTTCAGACAATAAGGGTCTCGACCCGAAACGTCGCCTATCTCCTTCGCTACTTAGAGGCTGCTGCACCCGCTGAGTTTCTCCAGCTTTTTGTGTAACCCTCGATTGTCCAGCATCTGCAGTTCCTTCTTTAACAATCAGGAGATCCTTCTTCCCTGTGGCTATTAGACTGTCCGACCATTTCTGTTGTGGGGTAGGCTGAGATAGAGTCCCCCCACCCCAATCTTTGCACATCCCCAATCCTTTCCACTCGTCACTTTAATTTAATTTCATGTATTTTACGTTTTAGAACTGTTGGCAGATCAATTTCCCTCTTGGGATTAAGAAAGTTCTATCGTATCGTTTCGTATTGTTCCTGCAGTTCTTTGTGTCTCCATTATCCTGGAATAGTTGACCTCAGCGTCGATGCTTAAAGGTTATATTGTGAACGAGTACTTATTGCAGACGGAAGCTAGCGACCTCAAACCACAGCCAGTCGGTTCCCAAATGAGTCATTCTCCTGGTGGTTTTATCAAAGTGCTGCTTGAAAATTTCCAGCCTGTGATAACTCCTCAAGAAATGATCTAAAAGTGTTTAATCCTCGCCACTGCTGAGTTAGAGCGTAGAGAGAGAGCTGTTAATGTTTGCCGTGTTCTGATCATGGTCCAAGATTCATACTTCAAAGTGCTAACATCGTATCACTAAGATGACTCAATCTTTTGATTTGTCTTGCAGTGTTAAACTGAAGACCTGGTTTGTGAAGAGCAGGGGAGTTTCCAAGGTGGCTCATCCAATATAACGTCTGTTCAACCAACGTCCAAAATATGTATTTTCCTCGCTTTAAAGTTCTACACAAGAGTTGGGCGTAACTGCCGAATCCAGGAATTACAGCAGGTCCTCGCTTGGATGGCATGGCTTGTTGGAATGATCAGTCTGAAGAAGGGTTTCGGCCCGAAACGTTGCCTATTTCCTTCGCTCCATAGATGCTGCTGCACCCACTGAGTCTCTCCAGCACTTTTGTCTACCCTGGCTTATTGGATCACTTCAAAGGGTAGTTAGGGGAACGGCCACCTCATTATGGGCGTAGAAACCGGGAGCAGTGGCGCAGCGGTAGAGTTGCTGCCCCACAGCGCCACAGACCCGGGTTTGATCCTGACCACGGGTGCCGTCTATGCAGAGTTTGCACGTTCTACCCGTGACCACGTGGGTTTTCTCTGGGTGCTCCGGTTTCCTCCCACGCTCCAAAGCCGTGCAGGTTTGTAGGTTAATTGGCTTCAGTAAATTGTTCCTAATATGTAGGTACAGAGTGATCACTGGTCATTGTGGGCTCAGTGGATCAAAGGGCCTGTTTCTGTGCTGTAGCACTAAACTAAACTAAACTAAACTTAACTTAACTTAACTTAACTAAACTAAACTTAACTTAACTTAACTTAACTTAACTAAATTAAACTAAACCGCAGATCCTGGTTAATACACAAAGTACTGGAGTAGCTGGGTGGGTCAGGCAACTACTCCAGAGAACATGGATAGGTGACGTTTCGGGTGGAGACCCTTCTTCTGATTGAAGGTAGGCAGGGGAGATGGAGGCTGGAAGAGAGGAGAGGCAGGACAAAGCGTGGCAGCTCATAGCAAAGATCCTCTAGCGAGCAAGATCATCCAGGTTACTGAAATGGATGAAAAAAAGGCCCACATTCCACTCCGTTGCGTACTACACGTCAGCCCGTTGCATTTAGCAGGAGTGGTCTATCTTGCTCTGCTATTGGATCTTTGGCTTATAGATGAACACAGGCCAGAGGGGTTTCTGCTGAACAGATTGTTGTAACAAAGGCCAGTGATAAAAGCAGAAGGTGCGAGACAGGTTTGAAGTCGTGGATTGTCAATCAGTCAGTCAGCCAATTTTATTTGTAAAGCAGATTTAAAAACAACTCACGTTGACCAAAGTGCTTCACACCAGTGCAGGTACTAATGTGCTACATACAGTGGTACACAGACCTAACACTACTTACATAAACTGTTTACCACGCCCCCTCAGAAGGCCTCAAAAACATAAAGGGCCTGTCCTACAAGCATGCAACTCTATGCGATGAACGCGATCAAACTAGAAGCGGGGGCCGCGCGGAGGTCGGGTGATCCCCTGTACAGGGCCGTTCCCACCAGCATGCGCCTGCATGCGGCAAGTGCAATCAAACCGGCAGTAGGGGCCGCGCGGAGGTCGGGTGAGTGGCGCAACGCGGCGCAAAGTGAGGCGAACTTGGAGCAAAATCTAAGGTAAGTTCGCCAGGACAGAGAGGGGCACACAGGGAGGGGCACAGAGCCACACACATAGAGGGTCACGGAGGCACCTACAGATAGGTTCACGGAGGCACGATGTCGAGGCGGTGTGTAATGCGTCGAGGCGACTGCGAGCCGACAAGCCGTTGCCGCGCGGAATTTTTGGACATAGTCAGTTTTTCGGAGCCCCGTGCGATGTCGGGACGAACTCCGCACAATTCCGCACGGCTCCGGCGATCGAAGTGGGACCGGCCCCGCGACGCCGGACGGCTCAAGAGACCACGTTAGGTCGCGCTCATCGTATAGAGTTGCATGCTTGTACGACAGGTCCTTAAGGAGTAGAAATAGGTTTTGAGCCTTGACTCAAAGGAGGCTATGGAGGGGGGCGTTCTGATGAGGAGAAGGATGCTGTTCCACAGTCTAGGTGCTGCAACCGCAAAAGCGCGGTTGCCCCTGAGCTTAAACCTAAACCGCGGGATAGTCAGTAACCCCAAGTCGGCCGACCTGAGGGGCCCTGCAGGTAGAATGGTGGGTTCGAAGATTTTTGATATGGGTGGGGGGGGGGGGAGCAAGCCCGCCCCTGTGAAGCTGCAGGAGGGGAGAGGGGGAGCAGACACATTGGTGGGAGTTTAAATGGGCCACAGTAGGGGAGCAGAGTTTGCATGTGGCTCCACTTTCTCCAATGATGGGTTTGGAATTATACGCAGACCCCACTGGGAACCGGCCACTAGAATGGATAGCCATTTGTTTGTGTCGCGATAAAGGGGAGGCCATTTAAGACTGAGGTGAGAAAAAACGTTTTCACCCAGAGAGTTGTGAATTTATGGAATTTATGGAACAGAGGGCAGTGGAGGCCAAATCACTGGATGGATTTAAGCGAGAGTTAGATAGAGCTCTATGGGCTAGTGGAGTCAAGGGATATGGGGAGAAGGCAGGCACGGGTTATTGATTGGGGACGATCAGCCATGATCACAATGAATGGCGGTGCTGGATCGAAGGGCCGAATGGCCTCCTGCACATATTTTCTATGTTTCTATGCAATAACCACCTATGACATATCGGCTCTGACCTCCCCACCGTCGAAGGGGTCATTGCCATACCAATGTAATGATATTACTTCAATAGAATAGTTGCATTCCTAAGAGATTACATATTATAAGAAAGCACCTACTAAGATAATTGTATCAACTGGGGAGAGGGGTTAGAGGCTAGAGTTTCAGGTTCATAGCAATGGTTATTGTTTCCACAGAATTACCAAAATTAAAGGTATTTTTAATAGCAATAACCTTGGGATTTTTTTACTGCAAGTTACGAATATTAAAGGCTGTAGGTTGTCGAAACAAGGAACTGCAGATGCTGTCTTTTACACAAAAGGACACAAAGTGCTGGAGTAACTCAGCGGGTCAGGCAGCATCTCTGGAGAACATGGCTGCGTGGTTTTATGAGGTCGAGAGCCTTCTTCTGCAGGAGTCTCAAACATCACATACCCATGTTCTCCAGAGATGCTGCCTGACCCGCTGAGTAACATTGGACAGATGTCTATAGAAGCAATTGTTTGTTTCTGATTGTGTCTGATTACTGTGTGGAGGTTACATGGAAACCATTTTCCCCATATTGTTTAAATCTTAGTCTGCTTTTCTCTTGCATCCTAATTTTTAAGTGGTTCTCTGGTTCCCGATCAAAATGACGTTGTAACCAGTTCAGTCCATGTCCCAATGTGGAAGAGGCAAGCTGAACTGGAAGAATGCAAAACTCCCTGCAGATTTTAGCATTGTAGAATTGAGAATCCATCCCCCATCCCTGTTTTCTGACTGTCCTCCTGAATACATTTCACTGCTTGTAGTGACGCCTTGTTGTCCCTTCCCTCAGTTAACAATGATCCATTCTAAATTTTCCTTTGAACAGCGTCCCCTTTGATCTCTCATTTTCACACCTTATCCTTCCATGTCTCCCTCTCGCCTGACTCTCAGTCTGAATAAGGGTCTCGACCCAAGACATCACCCATTCCTTCCCTCCAGAGATGCTGCCTGGCCCGTTGAGTTACTCCACCATTTTGTGTCTATTTTTGAGAACGAAAGGGCCTGTCACACTTGGCCGTCATTTGCGCCTCATTTACACGTCATATGTAAAATCGGTCGACGCGTCATTGTGGGCGACGTGGTGCGCAAATCACGCGTCATCTTGCCGTCTGGTGCGCGTGACGTCATTAGAATACCCTGCGGCGCACGGCGATGCATGAGTACGCACGGTGACGTAACCATGCGTCACCAAGCGATACACGTGAGATGTCGGGACGCCAGCGTGCGACGCCGATACGTCAGCGCACGTATCCAATGTGTCAGCGTGCGTACGTGCTACATCGCGCAGCTGACGCATGACGATTTCGTGCAGCACGAAATCCTGGAACGCGTGCAACTCCACATTCCCCCACGCCTCTTCATGCGCCCGTCCCGCGCTACCCACACGCTATCCGTACCTCACAACGCGACAACCACATTTTTGGCGGTCGCGTAAATGGCGCACAAATGACGGCCAAGTGGGACAGGCCCTTTAGCTGTTCAAACTGAAGCTCTAAATCTAGTTATGGTCCCCTATCTCTGCCCCTGCACCATCCCCATTCATTCCATGCCCTATAGTTGTGGGATATAGACAATCCTGCTCCTAAACATCCATCTTAACCTGGTGGCACAGTGGCGCAGCGGTAGAGTTGCTGCCTTACAGTGCTTGCAATGCCGGAGACCTGGGTTCGATCCCGGCCTCGGGTGCTGTCTGTAACGCCCCTGTCCCACTTAGGAAACCTGAACGGAAACCTCCGGAGTCTATGCGCCCCACCCAAGGTTTCCGTGCAGTTCTCTGGATGCTTTCAAGAGAGAGCTAGATAGAGCTCTTAAAGATAGTGGAGTCAGGGGATATGGGGACAAGGCAGGAACTGGGTATTGATTGGGGATGATCAGCCATGATCACATTGAATGGCTCGAAGCGCCGAATGGCCTACTCCTGCATCTATTGTCTATTGTCTATTGACTTTGGCTTAGCGCTATTATAGTCTGGTCAGCTAGTATTACTCATAGTATCATAGAGTGCTACAGGCCCTTTGGCCCAACTTGCCCATGCCGACCAACATGCCCCATCTACACTAGTCCCAACTGCTATGCTTGGCCCATATCCCTCTAAAACTGTCCTATCCATGTACCTGTCCAAATGTTTCTTTAAAATTCTGATGGTACCTGCCTCAACCACCTCCCCTGGCAGCTCATTCCATCACCCACCACCCTCTCTGTGTAAAAAAAGTTGCCCCTCAGGTTCCTATTAAATATTTCTCCCCTCACCTTAAAATTACTGATTTATTAATTTATTGTATTATTACATATGTGTTGCAAGTTATGGCATTAAAGGGCCCGTTAAGATGAAGCAAGTTAAGGGCCTGTCCTACCAGCATCCGACTCCATGCGATGAGCGCGATCAAACTAGAAGTGGGGGCCGCGCGGAGGTCGGGTGATCCCCGTACAGGGTCGTTCCCACCAGCATGCGCCTGCATGCGGCAAGCTCGACCAAACCGGCAGCGAGGGCCGCGCGGAGGTCGGGTGAGTGGCGTAACGCGGCGCAACGTGAGGTGAACTTGGAGCGAAGTCTTCAAGGTAAGTTCGCCAGGACAGAGAGGGACACACAGAGAGGGGCACAGAGGCACACACAGAGAGGGCCACGGAGGGACCTACAGAGAGGGTCACGGAGGCACGACATCGAGGCGGTGTGTAATGGGTCGAGGCGACTGCGAGCCGACAAGCCGTTGCCGCGCAGAATTTTTGAACACGGTCAGTTTTTCGGAGCCCCGCGCGATGTCGGGACGAACTCCGCACAATTCCGCACGGCTCCGGCGATCGAAGTGGGACCGGCCCCGCGACGCCGGACGGCTCAAGCGACCACGTTAGGTCGCGATCATCGCATAGAGTCACGTGCTGGTGGGACAGGCCCTTAAGCAATGTATGACTTTTCTCCAGATAATCACATCTCTAGATAAAAGGAATGGGTGACATTTCGGGTCGAGACCCTTCTTCAAACTGAGGGTCAGGGGGAGGAATCTAGAGATATGGAGGGGCAAGATGTGAAAACGAGAGATCAAAGCGCTCCTCCAAAGCTCTAGTCTCCCTCTTCCCAGTCTCAAACGTCGCCCATTCCTTCTCTCCAGAGATGCTGCCTGTCCCGCTGAGTTACTCCGGCATTTTGTGTCTATCTTCGGTGTAAACCAGCATCTGCAGTCCCTTCCCACACAATTCCATCGCCTGACATCTCTTGGTAGTGTTAAAGAAGGAACTGCAGATGCTGGAGAATCGAGGGTCACACAAAAAGCTGGAGAAACTCAGCGGGTGCAGCAGCATCTAAGGAGCGAAGGAGATAGGCGACGTTTCGGGTCGAGACCCTTCTTCAGACTGGTCAGGGATCAGGGAAACGAGAGATATAGACGGTGATGTGGAGAGATAAAGAACAATGAATGAAAGATGTGCAAAAATGTATCGATGATGAAGGAAACAGGCCATTGTAAGCTGTTTGTAGTGTGAAAATGAGAAGCTAGTGCGACTTGGGTGGGGGAGAGATAGAGAGAGAGGGAATGCCAGGGTCCGAGGGCTGAGGGAGAGGTGGGAAGGGGAGGAGGCAGCCTGGGTTAACAGAATTGAGAACATTCAATGTTTAAGCCCAGAGGATGCAGACTCCCCAAGCGGAATATGAGGTGCTGTTCCTCCAACTTGCGGTGTTGCTCACTCTGGCGGTGGAAGAGGCCCAGGACCGAGAGGTGGGATACGGAATGGGAGGGGGAGTTGAAGGAGGGGGATCCCTTGGCAGTGATCCATTTAACTGAAACCGGTTCGTTGACCGATTCCTAAACAACTTATGGTCATGTTGCCATTACATATGACAATTAAAAGACAAAAGTGCATGCGATTTCCAAAGTACAAATGCTGAACGAAATCGTTCTTGCATCGATCAGTTGAACGCAATTAATGTCCCTTTAACATTCCGGCGTGTTACGAGGCGGGCAGACTAAACAAAAATAGGTAAATTATATTTCAATTTTAAAACATCAAATTGAAGATTCGGCGTATCCACAAGCCAATGCATAGAAGCCTCGCTCGCTTATCTTCACAGGTGGAATGAATAGAACTATTTCCACTGACAAAAGACAGGGGTTTTCACAAGGGATTCGCCAATGCTAGGATTCGAGAGAACGACTGGAGGGGGGGGGGGGGGTGGGGGTGGACTCAAACAGACACGAACCACCCTGGCCGTGTATGTTATCGAAATCACTTCCATCTATTCCAATAACACTCACATTTGTTATTAGATGGCAGACACTGGTCCATTCCAGGGGAGTTAATAGCCCGAAGATAGACTCACAAAGCTGGAGCGACTCAGCGGGTCAGGCAGCATCTCTGGAGAGAAGGAATGGGAGATATCTCGGGTCCAGACCCTTCTTCACACTGAGAGGAAGGAGAACGGGAAACGAGAGATATAGACGGTGAAATAGAGAGATACCCTACCAAATAATGAAGGATGTGCAAAAAGGTACCGTCGATAAATAAGATCTGAAGAAGGGTCTCGACCCGAAACGTCGCCTATTTCCTTCGCTCCATAGATGCTGCCTCACCCGCTGAGTTTCTCCAGCATTTTTGTCCGCCTTCGATTTTTCCAGCCTCTGCAGTCCCTTCTTAAACATAACGACGACAACGGGAGCCGTTTACTGTTGGCAGTGGGATGGGTGAAAACGAGTTACCGACAGTGAGACTCAACAAGGCGACTTTGACACAAAAAGCTGGAGTAACTTCAGCGGGACAGGCGGCATCTCTGGGGGAAAGGGGCATAGGTGACGTCTCGGGTCGAGACCCTCTCTTTAGATTGAGTTCCAGGGGGAACGGAGACGAGAGATGTTGAAGAAGGGTCCCGACCCGAAACGTCGCCCATTCCTTCCCTCCAGAGATGCTTCCTGTCCCGCCGAGTTACTCCAGCATTTTGTGTCTATCTTCGGTGTAAACCAGCACCTGCAGTTCCTTCCGGCACAATTCCATTGGCAGTGACCCACTAAAGTGATCCGTTATTCCATATATAACATATATAACCAGCATTCATTAATTTCGTTTGTTTCTTTTCAAGATTCAGGATTGAAGAAGATT
>OY740820.1:15389394-15457860 GCA_963514005.1 Raja brachyura
GGGGCCGGCTCGGAGCGCGTCGCCTTCGCCATCGCCCCCATCCCACCCCACCCACTCGACTAATCCCAGCTCCCGAATTGATAAGAAACACGTGAAAAGCATTGATGCAAAAAGCAGGGTCGGATTAAACCGGCCACCAGCTTCTCCCTCTCTCTGCTCACCTTCACAGCGCACACCCATACACTTGGAACATCTTTAGGGTTTTTTTTTTAAAGATAGATACTTGTTTGGTTGGTGTGAGGTTTGGCCAGAGAATTCTGTATTATTTCTGTTTTCCTCTCCCAGTCTTCACTTCTCTTAAGACGGACCGTGACTAGCAACCAACCTTGGCACCCAGGTCTCAACTAGACTGCCTCCAACTCCCCGGTCGTTTTTCCTTTTGTGTCGTTGGGGGTTTTTTTTCTTCCCCCACCACCCCCCCCCCCCCCTATTTTTTTTTTTTTTTGCGCTTTTGTTTTTTGGGACCGAACTTGGTTTTTGGTGGAGACGGCGAGCAGTAACAGCAGCAGCAGCAGCGAGCGACACAGACCAGCGGGAAGTTGCAGCCATGAGTACGAAAGCGGATGACCATAACAACAACAACAGCAGCAGCAGCAGCAATGAAGAGGAGGTAAGACTTTGGGGGAGAGAGGAGGGGGAGAGGGGAGAGAGGAGGGGGAGAGGGGAGAGGGGAGAGAGGAGGGGGAGAGGGGAGAGAGGAGGGGGAGAGGGGAGAGAGGAGGGGGAGAGGGGAGAGAGGAGGGGGAGAGGGGAGAGAGGAGGGGGAGAGGGGAGAGAGGAGGGGGAGAGGGGAGAGAGGAGGGGGAGAGGGGAGAGAGGAGGGGGAGAGGGGAGAGAGGAGGGGGAGAGGGGAGAGAGGAGGGGGAGAGGGGAGAGAGGAGGGGGAGAGGGGAGAGAGGAGGGGGAGAGGGGAGAGAGGAGGGGGAGAGGGGAGAGAGGAGGGGGAGAGGGGAGAATGGAGGGGGAGAGGGGAGAATGGAGGGGGAGAGGGGAGAATGGAGGGGGAGAGGGGAGAGAGGCAAATAAGTCCAGAGTGGTTCCCGTGTGTGTGAGTGTGTAACACACACACGGGAACCACTGTGTAACCAGTGTGTCACACACATACACACTCAGTCTCGCCGCCTCACGCCCGACTTCTTTTGAAGAGTTTACGCAGTTTGTATGTTCGCCGTTACTCGGATCCGCTGGAATTCTTGGCCAAACGTGCTAGAGGAGGAGGGAGGGGGGGGGGGGGGGGGGGGGCTGTGTTTGTTCGAAAGTATGTTACAAACTATGAAGTGGAACTCCCGTTAACTTCTCTTCCCCCCCCCCTCCCCCCACTGTTGAACGGTGACTTCCAATCTCCCAATCTGCTCCGGTTAAAATGTTGTTCTGTCTCTCTGTCTCTGTCTCTATCTCTGTGTGTGTGTGTGTGTGTGTGTGTACTGTGTGTGTGTGTATGGTCTCTACGAGTTATAATACACTGGAGCCCAGGCAAGGTGCAGTCGGCGTTTGGTGAAAGATTGCAATGACGCGATACACACACACACACCCTCCCCACTGTGTGTCTAACCCGGCCCCGGCACCGTGAAGCTGCGCCAGAGACGCAGGTTCGATCCTGACCACGGCAGCCGCCTGTGTGGAGTTTGCACGTTCACCCTTTGTGACCGCGTTGGGTTTTTTGCTCCGCTCTTCCCCCCCACACACACACATCCTTAAAGACTTGCAGGTTGATTGGCCCTTCTGTAAATTACCCCACTTAAGTGTGTGTAGGATGGGACTAGTATCCCTGGGCGGCCGGGGTGGACTCGCTGGGCCGAAGGGCCCGTTTCCACGCCGTGTCTCTCCCAGACAAGCGGGCAGTGCAATTATTAAACGCTCCTTTGCTTCCCAACAACCGCTGGTGTAGCGACTTGCTGAAGCCCCCGGAGCTGACGGCACCGCGTTGAAACAACACAACTCGCAGGCTCACATCTGGAAGGCAGAGTGTAGTTTGGGCTTTGGCCCAGCCTCTGCCGCCGCCGTTTGCAATGCTCTCCTTGTACAGGAGGCAAGACGCGATTAGACCCGCGGCCGTGCCAAACCGTGCAACCCGGGCCAAGGAGACCCTTGTATGTCCTCACAGTTGCAAGTGAGTTAACTTATCAACGCTGCTTCTGAGAGAGGGAGGGGAGAGGCGTATCACTATCAGCGACCATTTTTTAGCTTTGAACCCCCCGGGGGGGGGGGGGTGGAAGGTGGAATATGGAAGGGAAGGGTATCTCCTCGCCACTCGAATCTGAAGATGAACACAAAATGTTGGAGAAAAAACGAACTCAGCGGGTCGGGCAGCATCTCCGGGGAAATGAGGAGGGGGCCGGGCGGTGTTTCGGTCCCCTCCAGATCGTTCTGTCCCAGGAAGGGTCTCGACCCAAAATGCTGCGTGCTGTCTGACCGGCTGAGTTGCTCCAGCACATTGTGACTTATCTTGGGTTTAAAGCAGCATCTGCAGTTCCGTCCTGTGTGTGTGTGTGTGTGTGTGTGTGTGTGTGTGTCTGTGTGTGTGTCTGTGTGTGTGTCTGTGTGTGTGTCTGTGTGTGTGTCTGTGTGTGTGTCTGTCTGTGTGTGTTTGGATTCAACAGTAACGGTGGGGGACGCTGGCGATTCCTTCCTTTGTGGAAGTGAGTGTAGTAATTGGTGCAGTGCCTCAAATCTTTGCTTCTCCCAGCTTGCATCCCCAGACCACTCGGCCCGTCAACCCCATTCAATTCTCTCCCCCCCCCTCCACACCGTTTTGTTTCACCGCTCGGCCATTAGTTGTGTTAGCTCTGGCCGCCCCACCTCGACTGTTTGAGTCTCAAAAAGACATCAATAGGCGCAGGAGGCGGCCATTCGGCCCTTCGAGCCAGCACCGCCATTCAATGTGATCATGGCTGATCATCCCCAATCAGTTCCCCGTTCCTGCCTTCTCTCCATATCTCCTGACTCCGCTATCTTTGAGAGCCCTATCTAGCTCCCTCTTGAAAGCATCCAGAGAACCGGCCTCCACCGCCCCCTGAGGCAGAGGATTCCAGGTACACGGTACGCAGGAACACGGAGAGGAAAGGTTTAGAGGTTTAAAGGAAAGATATTCCAGCATTCTTGTGTCTAGCGGGACAGGCAGCATCTCTGGGGAATGTGGATGGGTGGCGTTTCGGGTCGAGACCCTTCAAACTGAATGTTTAGATGGGATAGGGGCCAAATGTGAGTAGATAGAACTAGTCTCGGAGGGGGCCGACCTGAAATATCACCCATTCCTTCTCTCCAGATGCTGCCTGTCCCGCTGAGTTACCCCAGCATTTTGTCTGTGTCTCATCTTCGGTTTAAACCAGCATCTGCAGTTCCTTCCTCCACATCCTGGTCGGGTAGGGGGAAGTTGGGCCGAAGGGCCTCTTCCAATGCTGGGTGTCTATCTAACCCGCTGGGCAGTGCAATCGGTGAATTGGTGCCTCGTTAATGGGCACATGTTCTTCACGGACGCCAGGCCTGCAAAATGTTGCTCCGAGGGAGACTGTCGCTACCCCCTTGTTATGTCACTGAACAATCAAGCGCTCTCGGCTACTGTCGACGTGCCAGACGTCCAAGACTTTAATGCAGTCAGTGTCACAGCTGTTACTTGTAACTCGTGTTTGGCGACTGTGTCATCACCTCTGCTTCAAGTTTAAAGGGAAGGTTGTCTTGTAGATTTTGAGGCGCTCCGTGTGAAGTGGGATAGTAGGGCAGTCATAGTCCCATGGAAATTGGCCCTTCAGCCCAAGAGGCCCCATCTACGCTAGCCCCACATTTGGCCCATATCCCCCTAACCCTTGCCTCTCCATGTACCTGTTTGAACGTGCTGCCTCATCTACCTCCTCCGTCAGCTTGTTCCATGCACCCAGCAAACGTGTGGAAAAGTTCATAAGTTTTAGATGCAGAATTATGCCATTCGGCCCATCATGGCTGGTCTATCATTCCCACAAAACCCCATTCTCCTGCTCTGACAACCTTATTAATCGATGTTGCTCTCCCGGGTTCCTGTTAAATCTTTCCTCTCTCACCTTAAACCCGTGTCCTTTGGTTAAAAAATGGCTTTCAATTCCAATTTTGCGATGGGGTTGGCGATTGGGATAGTATATTGTCCCCCCCGGCCGAATACTCCAATTGTAGATTTGTCTTCTATTGGATTTATCCTCCATCTAATGAACTAATTCTCCGGGTTGAGCAAAAGTGTGTATCTTGTTGAAAAACCACAAATGTTTAGCTTCCATTTGGGATAATTAATGGGTGGCCCTGGATCGGGCAGGTCTGAATGGATGTGGGCCCAACGCGGGCAGGTGGGACTAGTGTAGCTGGGGCATGGTGGACGTTGGGTCAACGCGTCTATTTCTGCGCTGTATCGAACAGTTGAGTTAACGCGCTACCCTGCCACCTTTCATTCGCTGAGCAATGTTCCCCTAGTGCGCTTTCTGAAGCTCCAATTGAAAGTTGTAAGCCTTCGGTTTCGAGGGCAGCGCAATTCTGAGCAATCTTAAAGGGATAGAATTGAGACGCCTGGAACTGCAGATGCTGGTTTACCGAAGAAAGGCACAATGCTGGAGTAACTCAGTGGAGAACACGTTCTCCTAAGATGTGCTGGAGGAACCCGCTGAGTTACTCCAGCATTTCAGAAGGAACTGCAGATGCTGGAAAATCGAAGGTAGACAAAAGTGCTGGAGGAACTCAGCGGGTGCAGCAGCATCTATGGAGGGAAGGAAATAGGCGACGTTTCGGGCCGAAACCCTTCTTCACACTGATGTTACTCCAGCGTTGTCTGTCATTGGCCCACTCGGAGTTACTCCAGCATCGTGTCTTTTCCACAAGGAATTGCAGGTGCTAGGATCTTGAATAAAACAAAGCACTGGAGGAACTTAGCGGGCCAGGCAGCATCTGTGGAGGGGAATGGACAGGTGATGTTTTGGGCCGGGACCTTTCTGATGGAATGAGGGGGAGAGAGAGAGATCTATTTTCCAGCTTTCATTCCCCCTCCACTTCCATCGGTCTGAAGAAGGGCCACGACCTGGAAAGTCGCCCTCCACAGATGCTGCCTGACCCGCTGAGTTCCTCCAGTGCTAGTTTGTGTTTGGCTGAGAATCTATTGACAGTATTGTGTAGGAAGGAACTGCAGGTGCTGGTCGACACCGAAGATGGACACAAAGTGCCGGAGTAACTCAGCGGGACAGGCAGCATCTCTGGAGAGAAATGATGGGTCGCTAGTCGGAACCCTTCTTCAGACTGAGTTGTACAGTATTGATACCCAGGCAGGTTTAGAAAGACATGGGCCAAATGCAGGCAAGTGGGCGGGTTCTCTGGATACTTTCAAGAGAGAGCTAGATAGGGCTCTTAAAGATAGCCGAGTCAGGGAATGTGGGGAGAAGGCAGGAACGGGGTACTGATTGGGGATGATCAGCCATGATCACATTGAATGGCGGTGCTGGCTCGAAGGGCCGAATGGCCTGCTCCTGCACCTATTGTCTATTACCTTCCCATGTTCGCTGTTATCAATGTTCCCAATGTTGGGCGAGTCCAGAACCAGGGGCCACAGTCTTAGAATAAAGGTGAGGTCATTTAAAACTGAGCTGAGAAAAAACTTTTTTACCCAGTGAGTTGTGAATTTTTGGAATTCCCTGCCGCAGAGGGCAGTGGAGGCCAAGTCACTGGATGGATTTAAGAGAGAGTTAGATAGAGCTCTAGGGGCTAGTGGCGTCAAGGGATACGGGGAGAAGGCAGGCACGGGTTATTGATAGCGGACGATCAGCCATGATCACAATGAATGGCGGTGCTGGCTCGAAGGGCCGAATGGCCTCCTCCTGCAACTATTTTCTATGTTTCTACGTCTATGTTTCTGTCTATTGGGACTAGCGTTGATGGGACATTAGCGGTCGGTGTGGGCATGTTGGTCGGTGTGGGCAAGTTGGGCTGAATGAAGGGCCTGTTTACACGCCCTGTGACTCTAATGCTGGTCAACTGAGCTAGAATCTTTAAAGATAAATCCGTGCAAAGAAAATCACAGTTTGCGTTGAGACTATAGACTCTGGAGGTATCAGAACGGAACGCCGATAGAATTACGCTGGCAGACTCGCCAGACCTGTCCAATTCCTTTAGGCAACCAGGGTTTAGATAACTTGCCTTTTGTAGATGGTACACCAAAAAAAAACTCAATCTCTCGCTGCCCTGGCTGGAAGTTTAATTCTCTGACACTTAATAGTGGACTGTTGCGATGTTAAGCTGATAGACACACGCAACAAGCTGGGGAAGCTCAGCGGGGCCGGGCAGCAGTTGTACCGGCCTGCGCTCATCTCAGTCCCGGCGTGAAGGTGGTGACTCGGCCCGCGGTTCCAACCACAATCTCCGCCAGTGTTTCTCCGGCTGTGTTAAGCCGGCTTGAGCAATTCCCGGAATCCGGTCACGTTTTTCGCACACGAAGAATTAACCCCCCACCCCCAAAAACTCCTGAAATATATCAGGAAACGCAAACTGTCTCACTTTCTTAAAACTGAACTTGCTTTGGTTCACAAGTTATAAATGTCTTTTGTCATGGGAATCGAATTAGGCCATTCGGCCCATCGAGTCCGCCATTCAATCGTGGCCTCTGAATCCCATTTTCCTGCCTTCTCCCCATAACCCTTGACACACATTCTAATCAAGAATTCGTCTCTCTGCCTTAAAAAATATCCACTGACTTGTGGCCTCCACGGCCCTCTGTGGCAATGAGTTCCTCGGATGAACTCAAATGCTAGCGAATTAAGCATATTAGAAGAATTATTGGTGTCGACTAGTAATTTAGCGCTGCTAATGGCATTGACTTGTGGACTGGGTCAGAAGGAACTGCAGATGCTGGTTGGAAGATAGATGCGGAAATGCTGGAGTAACTCGGCGGGACAGACGGCATCTCTGGAGAAAAGGAAGTTTCGAGCGGAGATCCTTCACTCTTCCTGGTCTGAAGAAGGGTCTCGACCCGAAACGTCGCCTATCTCCTTCGCTCCTTAGACGCTGCTGCACCCGCTGAGTTTCTCCAGCTTTTTGTGTAACCCTCCAGAGATGCTGTCTACCTCCGCAGAGTCACTGCAGCTTTTTGTATCCATGTATAGAGCTGGGATCTTTAGTCCAATGTTGTATGTCCAGGTGCTGACTTGGGTTGTACAAACAAGGAAACATTCCAGAGGCTCTTTGCCACAGGTGTGTAAAATAAAAAAGCATTCTTTAGGCCGACAGTGAGAAGGTGACCATCCTCTTTCTTGAAGGAAAAGTCACTGCTTGAGTTTCCACCAAGTCGCTCGGGGTTAGATTTGTCTGACACACCAGTAACCCAATCTTTCCCAGCCCCATTCTGAGGGTATTTACCGCTGGAAACTCCAGCAGCAAACACTGGGACTAACATGGGTGCAGGAGGAGGCCATTTGACCCATTGAGCCAGCACCGCCATTCATTGTGATCATGGTTGATCATCCACTATTAGCAAGTAACCCATGCCTGCCTTTGCCCCATATCCATTGATTCTGCCAGCCCCTGGAGCTCTATCTAACCCGCTTTTAAATGAATCCAGTGAATTGGCCTCTACTGCCTTCTGTGGCAGAGAATTCCACAAATTCACAACTCTCGGTGATAACGTTTTTTTTCATCTGTTTTAAATGGCCTCCCCTTTATTCTTAGACTGTGGCCCCCTGGTTCTGGACTCCCCCAACATTGGGAACATTTTTCCTGCATCTAGCTTGTCCAGTCTTTCTAATTGTATATGGATCCCCTCTCATCCTTCTAAATTCCAGTGAATACATGCCCAGTCTTTCCAATCTTTCCTCGTATGACAGTCCTGCCATCCCGGGGATTAACCTCATGAACCTACGCTGCACTGCCTCAATAGCAAGGATGTTCTTCCTCAAATTAGAAGACCAAAACTGCATGCAATCTTCCAGACGTGGTCTCACCAGGGCCCTGACACCTGCAGAAGGACCTCACTACTCCTATACTCGAATCCTCTCGTTATGAAGGCCAACTTGCCATTAGCATTCTCCACTGCTTGCTGTACCTGCATGTTTACTTTCAGTGACTGGTGTACAAGGACGCCCAGGTCTCGTTGCACTTCCCCTTTTTCCTAATCTGACGTCATTGAGATAATAATCTGCCTCCTTGTTCTTGCTGCCAAAGTGGATAACCTCACATTTATCCACATTATACTGCATCTGCCCACTCACTCAACCTGTCCAAGTCACCCTGCAACCTACTAGCTAGCATCCTCTTTGCAGTTCACACTGCCACCCAGCTTTGTGTCATCTGCAAATTTGCCAATGTTACTTGTAATTCCTTCATCTAAATCATTAATATTGTCAATAGTTGCGGCCCCAGCGCCGAGCCTTGCGGCACTCCACTCGCCACCACCTGCCATTCTGACAGGGGCCCGTTTATGCCTACTCTTTGCTTCCTGTCTGCCAACCAATTCTCTATCCATGTCAATACCCTACCCCCAATACCATGTGCTCTAATTTTGCCCACTAATCTCCTGTGTGGGACATCATCAAAGGCTTTCTGAAAGTCCAGATACACCACATCCACTGGCTCTCCTTCATCCATTTTGCCTGTCGCATCCTCAAAATATTCCAGAAGATTAGTTGAGCAGGATTTCCCCTTCATAGATCCATGCTGACTTGGCCCAATGCTTTCACTACTATCCAAATGCACCGTTATTACTTTAATAATTGACACCAGCATCTTCCACACCACCGATGTCCGACTAACTGCATGAGCTATGAGCATTTGGAGCGTGTGGGAAGGAACTGCAGATGCTGGTTTACACCGAAGATAGACGCTAAATGCTGGAGTAACTCAGCGGGACAGGCGGCATCTCTGGAGAGAAGGAATGGGCGACGTTTGAGCCTGGGAAGAGGAAGACTAGAGCTTTGGAGGAGTGCTTTGATCTCTCGTTTTCACTTCTTGCCCCTCCATATCTCTAGATTCCTCCCCCTGACCCTCAGTTTGAAGAAGGGTCTCGACCTGAAATGTCGCCCATTCCTTTTATCTAGACATGTGCCTCTCCCGCTGAGTTACTCCAACATTGTGTGTATATTTGAAGTGATGGGTAAAATGGAAAAACTGTTTAACTTCCTTATACAAGAGGCCGTTTGACCCATTTAGTCTATACTAGCTCAGCAGTCCCATTCCCTGTTTGCATTCCTGCCACCTCTGCTCTCTGTCGTGCCCAGGAAAGTCCATACATTAGAGCAGAATTGAGCCATTTGGACCATCATATTTGCTTTGCCATCGATCACGTGTGCTCTTTTTCGCTCTCAACCCCATTCTCCTGCCTTCCCCCCCCTATAACCTTTGACGCCCATAATGCCCCCGTCCCACTTAGGAAACCTGAACGAAAACCTCTGGAGACTTTGCGCCCCACCCAAGGTTTCCGTGCGGTTCCTGGAGGTTTTTGTCCTCCGGCAACCACCTTCAACTAGCATCGCAACCGGCTTCGACTAAAAAATTACCGATTTTAAAAACGGAAACCACTTTCGAGCATTAGGGAGACTGACAAAAACCTCCGGGAACTGCACGGGAACCTTGGGTGGGGCGCAAAGTCTCCAGAGGTTTCCGTTCAGGTTTCCTAAGTGGGACAGGCTTAACTCATTAAGAACCTATCAATCTCCATTAAGAAAAATATCCAATGACATGACCTCCACAGCTGTCTGTGGCAATGAATTCCACAGGTTCATCACCCTCTGGCTAACATTCCTCATCTCCATTCTAAGTAGACTAAGTGCAGGAGTAGGCCATTTGGCCCTTTGAGCCAGCACCGCCATTCAATGTGATCATGGCTGATCATCCCCAATCAGTACCCCGTTCCTGCCTTCTCCCCATATCCCCTGACTCCGCTATCTTTAAGAGCCCTATCTAGCTCTCTCTTGAAAGCATCCAGAGAACCAGCCTCCACCGCCCTCTGCGGCAGAGAATTCCACAGACTCGCATCTCTCAGTGAGAAAAAGTGTTTCCTCGTCTCCTGTCTAAATGGCTTATCCCTTATTCTGAAACTGTGGCCCCTGGTTCTGGACTCCCCCAACATCGGGAACATGTTTCCTGCCTCTAGCGTGTCAAAACCCTAAAGGTACTTCCTTTTAATCCGTTGCGGTGCCCTCTCGTCCTAGCCTCTCCCAATACTGGAAACATCCTCCCCGTATCCCTCCATCTATGCCTTAAGTCCACCCTAATCCTTGCGCTGTCTACACTAGGGGTATTGTACAGTAGCACAAACCAACCTTCCATTGACTCCATTTATACCTCACGCTGCCTCGACAAGGCCAGCAGCATCATCAAGGACCAGTCGCACCCTGACCATTCCCTCTTCTCCCCTCTCCCATCGGGCAAAAGGTACAGAAGTGTTAGAGCACACACCTCCAGATTCAGAGACTGTTTCTTCCCAGCTGTTATCAGGCAACTGAACCATCCTACCACAGCCAGAGAGCAGCGCTGAACTACTATCTACCTCATTGGTGACCCTCGGACTATCTTCGATCAGGCTTTACCTTGCACTAAACGTTATTCCCTTATCATGTATCTGTACACTGTAAACGGCTCGATTGTAATCATGTATGGTCTTTCCGCTGGCTGGTTAGCCCGCAGCAAAAGCTTTTCACTGTACCTCGGTACACGTGACAATAAACTGAACTGATTACCGGTAGCCAATGAAGCGAGCAACCAGCCCCTTTTTTGGGAATGTGGGAAGAATAGAAATCACCTGGGGAATAAGGAGGATGTGCAGGAAGGAACTGCAGATGCTGGTTTTAAACCGAAGATAGACACAAAGAGCTGGAGTAACTCAGCGGGACAGGCAGCGTCTCTGGAGAGAATGTTGGGGGAAGTCCAGAACCAGGGGCCCAGTGCTTCTCTCCAGGGATGCTACCTGTCCCGCTGAGTTACCCCAGGTTTTTGTGTCTATCTTTGGGGCGTGAGCAATCTTTGTAGAGAGTGCTCTTGAGGCAGGAGTAGTTGGTTGCTGGGCAGAGTTCTACTGCGTTAGACCACCACTGTCGGTACTAATTAATGAATGGGACCCGCCACTAATTATTCAGACTAAAGACGGCAAGCCGTGTATTTGTAGAAACGAGGAACTGCAGATGCCGATTTAATCCAAAAGGGCACAAGTGCTGGAGTAACTCAATGGGTCAGACGGCATCTCTGGAGAACATGGATAGTTGACGTTCTGTGTAGCACCCTTTATACAGACGGATTCAAAGGACACAAAGTGCGGAAGTAACCCAGCAGGTCGGGCAGCGTCTCTGGAGACTATGAAGAGTTCCGATCGGAAAAATTGCCCATCCGTAATCTCCGGAGATACTGCTTGTACTCCAGCATTTAGTGTCCTCCACATTAACTGTTATTGGGCAACTGAACCATCCTCTCACCTGACGTCCCATCGACCTCATGCGAAGTGTCTTTACTGGACTTGCACTAAATGTTTTGCCCTTAGTCCTGCAACTGTGGACAGTTTGATTGTCGTTGTGTAGAATCTCGTAATCGTCAGAATAGCCGGCAAACAAAAGCTTTTTGCTGCAACTCCGTACATGTTACAATACTAAACAAACTAGATCTAAACTCGATATCAAATGGTGGCGTTTTCCACCCAGCAGAAGATGCCTGCAACCCTTCTGGCAGCTGGAAAAATTCATCCTGCCCAATACTCATTCGCGCTTGCACATGAGTTTAGTTCGGGGCGGTCACGGTGGCGCAGCGGTAGAGTTGCTGCCTTGCAGTGAATGCAGCGCCAGAGACCCGGGTTCGATCCCGGCTACGGGCGCTGTCTGTACGGAGTTTGTACGTTCGCACCGTGACCTGCGTGGGTTTTCTCCGAGATCTTCGGTTTCCTCCCACGCTCCAAAGACGTACCGGCTTGTAGATTAATTGGCTTGGTGTAAATGTTAAACTTGTCCCTAGTAGATTATTAACTGTTTGGACACGCTAGAGGCGGGAAACATGTTCACGATGTTGGGGGAGTCCAGAACCAGGGGCCACAGTTTAAGAATAAGGGGTAAAAGCCATTTAGAATGGACATGAGGAAACACCTTTTCACACAGAGTTGTGAGTCTGTGGAATTCTCTGCCTCAGAGGGCGGTGGAGGCAGGTTCTCTGGATACTTTCAAGAGAGAGCTAGATACGGCCCTTAAAGATGGCGGAGTCGGGGGAGAAAGCAGGAACGGGGTACTGAATGGGGATGATCAGCCATGTTCGCATTGAATGGCGGTGCTGGCTCGAATGGCCTACTCCTGCACTTATTGTCTTTTGCCTAATGTGCGGGGATCGCTGGTCGGCACGGACTCTGTGAGCCCAAGGGCCTGTTTCTGCACTATCTCTAAACTAAAGGTACAGCATGGGAACAGGCCCCTTCGGCCCATCATGCTGATAGATGATCGGCCGTTCGCACTAGTTTTGAAATTCCACTTTTGCATCCATTTCTCCCACACTAGGGGCGGTTTACGGAAGCTAATTGACCCGCAAACCCGCACGTCTTTGGGATGTGGGGGGAATGATACCGGAGCACCGTTGCGATCCAAACATGCTGGCGACACCAAGGATCGGGATCAAACCTGGGTCTCTGGCGCTGAGAGCTCCACTGTCGCTGCCCGTTAAGTCGGGTGTTCAAAAGTTAACCAGTTCCGATCCAGTCCATATAACAATTACAGCACGGAAACAGGCCCTCTCGGCCCTTCCAGTCCGTGCCGACCATTTATTTTCCCCTAGTCCCATCTACCTGCACTCAGACCATACCCCTCCATTCCCTTTCCGTCCATATACCTATCCACTTTACTTTTAAATGTTAAAATCGATCCTGCCTCCACCACTTCTGCTGGAAGCTCATTCCACACAGCCACCACTCTCTGAATAAAGAAGTTCCCCCTCATGTTACCCCTAAACTTCTGTCCCTTAATTCTCATGTCATGCCCTCTTGTTTGAATTTTCCCTACCCTCAATGGGGGAAAAGCTTATCCACGTCAACTCTGTCTATCCCTTTCATCATTTTAAAGACCTCAATCAAGTCCCCCCTTAACCTCCTGCGCTCCAAAGAATAAAGACCTAACTTTCTCTGTAACTTAGTTGCTGGAACCCAGGCAACATTCTAGTAAATATCCTCTGTACTCTCTCTATTCTGTTGACTTCCTTCCTATAATTAGGCGACCAAAATTGTACACCATACTCCAGAATTGGTCTCACCAATGCCTTGTACAATTTTAACATTACTTCCCTACTCCTATATTCACTCCAGTCCCGTTTCCCTGCATCGGGTCTGTAGCTTTCTCTGTCCTTGTGATGCATGTGCTTGGCTGCGTACAAAACATTTGAGTAGGGCAGTGCATTGCTGGCTCCATGCACCAGGTGTAGAAATTCCTTGGGTCGTGGGGAGAGGGAAATAATTTATTTTTCGACTTGTCTTACCTACCCCATCATAATTTTATGTACCCCTTCCAGGACATCCCTCTGCTCAAAGAGAACGTGAACGCAACTTCCCACTCTCTCCTTATTACCGTCCCATCGCTGGGGTCACAATGAGACTGGCATGGTGGCACAGCGGTAGAGTAGCTGCCTTAAGGGCCTGTCCTACTTTTTTTTTTTCGGCGGCTGCCGGCCCCATATCAGGGTCGCCAAAAGATTTTGGACGTTTCAAAATCCACGCGGGACAAAAAAAATGTTGCGTCACTTGAAAAAACACGGTGTGGTACATGTCATCGCACTGCATCACGCCACGATTTTTTTTTGATGACCTGATGTGTCAGTCAATGATGCCAGCAGTCACCGAAAAGATCACCAGGTGGGACAGGCCCTTCACAGCACTAGAGATCCCGGTTCGATCCTGACTATGGGTGTTGTTCCTACAGAGTTTACCTTCCCCCTGTGACCTGTGGGGTTTCTCCGGTTTCCTCCCACACTCCCAAAGACGCACGGGTTTGTAGGCTAATCGACTTGGTATAATTGTAAATTGTCCCTGGTGTGTGTAGGATAGTATTAGTGTGCAACTAGTAATTGGCGGGGACTTGGTGGGCCGAATGGCCTGTATGTCTAAACTGAACATGTATAAGTGATAACCTTTAATGGCTGCTACTCAGACAGAGCCAGACGTGTCTCCTTGAAGACTTAAGGGCCTGTCCCACCAGCATGTGACTCTTTGCGATGAGTACGACCTAACGTGGTCGCTTGAGCTGTCCGGCGTCGCGGGGCCGGTCCCACTTCGATCGCCGGAGCCGTGTGGAATTGTGCGGAGTTCGTCCCGACATCGCGCGGGGCTCCGAAAAACTGACTATGTTCCTAAATTCCGTGCGGCAACGGCTTGTCGGCTCGCAGTCGCCTCGACGCATTACACACCGCCTCGACGTCGTGCCTCCGTGACCCTCTCTGTGTGTGGCTCCGTGGCCCTCTGTGTGTGTGCGCCTCTGTGCCCCTCTCTGTGTGCCCCTCTCTGTCCTGGCGAATTTACCTTTAAGACTTCGCTCCAAGTTCGCCTCACTTTGCGCCGCGTTGCGCCACTCACCCGACCTCCGCGCAGCCCTCGCTGCCGGTTTGGTCGTGCTTGCTGCATGCAGGCGCATGCTGGTGGGAACGGCCCTGTACAGGGGATCACCCGACCTCCGCGCGGCCCCCGCTTCTAGTTTGATCGCGCTCATCGCATGGAGTCGGATGCTGGTGGGACAGGCCCTTTAAACATGAGATTCTGCAAGATTGTGTGACTATCTCAGTTGCTTTACTCTCAGTATTATCCCTTCTCTGGAGAAGCTTACTAAGGTTTTCTGTGCTTTAACTTTTTAAAAGTTCTACAGGAAGAAGGGTCTCAACCCAAAACGTCATCTATTCCTTTCCTCCAGAGATCTTGCCTGACCTGCCGAGTTACTCCAGCATTTTGTGTCTTATCTGCAGTGTAGACCAGCATCTGCAGTTCCTCCCCACACATTTTTGTTGGTGGACACAAAATGCTGGAGTAACTCAACGGGACAGGCAGCATCTCTGGAGAGAAGGAATGGGTGACGTTTCGGGGGTCGAGACCCTTCAAACTGTTTTTTAACCAGTTTTACAATACAGCATGGAAATGCGAGAGAATGCTGTTGCTCATGTTCTGGAGGAACTCAGTGGGTCGGGCAGCATCAGCCGAGGGTATGATCGGAAGGACATCATTTTGGGATTGCGACTCGTGTTTAGACATCCGGTAGTGTCTGAAGTGTCCCGACCCAAATCATTGTCTGTCTATTCCCTCCCGCAGATGCTGCCTGATCTGCTGAGTTCCTCCAGCATTTTGTTTTTTGCTGCAATGCTGCATGTGCATCCAGGCAGTGTGTCGTGTGAGGTTAAACGTTCCACGAGGATTTGATCTGTTGCCCGTCTCCAGTTGGTGTTGGGTGTCCTCCAGGTTTTCTCACCCAGTAACAGCTCCCTCGGGACCTCACCATTAACTCCCTGCTCGATGCTGGAAATGTATGAACTGCAAGGTGCCAGTAATCTGGACGCCAAAGCCTCTGCAGCACCAACATGGTCAAATGCCTTCATGTGGGTGATGTTAGTCGCTGTGCCCTTTAAATCAACACATGCGTTCCAGGTTCTCTGTCCCTAGTGGCCCAACGGGGAACCACCCTGTCTGAAGTCATCTGCGTCCGACCCTGGTTTGTGTTGGAAGGAACTGCAGGTGCTGCTTTAAACCGAAGATGGACACAAAAGCTGGAGGAACTCTGCCGAACGCTGGCAGCATCTCTGGAGCTGGAGGGAAGGAATGGGTGATGTTTTGGGTTGGACTGAGAAGGTGGACAAAACTGAGGCAGCATCTATGGAGCGAAGGAAATGGGCAACGTTTCGGGTCGAAACCCTTCTTCAGAGAGTTTGCCCTTGAGAGAGCCTCTAGTTTCTCTCTTGCTCCACCCCCCAACTCCCTCCCCCACCCCCCCCCCTTCCCCACTCATTGCAATCAATTAACATAGAAAATAGGTGCAGGAGGAGGCCATTTGGCCCGTCAAGCCAGCACCGCCATTCATTGTGATCATGGCTGATCTCATGAAGCATCCCAATTTGTCAAAATCACCCACCCATATAGTCCAGGTATGCTGCCTGACCCGCTGAGTTACTCCAGCACTCTGGGTCCTTCCAATCAGACTGAAGAAGGGACCTGACCCGAAACGCCAACTATCCATGTTCTCCACAGGTTCTGCCTGATACAAGCCATTCCTGTCCGCTGTCCTTTTCCTGACTCTGCTTATTGAGCTGACAGATCTATTGTCTTTTGAAACCAATACGGTCTAGTGCAGGGGCGTGGAACCTTTTCATGCTGGTAGGCCGCATTAAGTTAGCTGTAATCTAATAAGGCCGCATCCAAGGAACTTCAATTAGATATACTTCCAAATGGACATTATTTTGTGAAAATCAAACTACTATGTACTAACTTGAAGAAAATGAAATTTTTTTTAAATTCTAAAGATAACTAACCTTTTAATGACTTTGTTGTGACTGCTTTCCAGAGTCTAGTCGCATTAGAACTAAATAAGGTGTTAAAATAGCCCTCGTGACTTACTAATGTTTTAATTGAGGCCGTCAGTCCGTGGGGATTATTTAATTGAATCTTTGGTATTTTACTCTTTGATATTTTAAATACGTTCATTTTAAGATTAAAATAAAAAATAATAAAGGACGAATAAAAAAACATATTTATAAAAATAAAAGGATTTGTTCTACAAAATTTGGATTCGTTCAAAAGGCCGCACTTAATGGCCTGGTAGGCTGCATGCAGCCTGAAGGCCACAGGTTCCCCACCTCTGGTCTAGTGCTTAAATGTTCAAAGGTTTCCCACTGAAGATGCTTGTGCGTGGAATGAGCTGCCGGAGGAGGTAGTTGAGGCGGGGGCTATCGCAACCTTTTAGAAACATTTGGACGGGTACAACCCGAAACGTCGCCCATCTCCTTCGCTCCTTAGATGCTGCTGCACCCGCTGAGTTTCTCCAGCTTTTTGTGTAACCCTCGATTCTCCAGCATCTGCAGTTCCTTCTTTGACACCTTGTCCACTCCACTGTGATATCTCCTCAAGATATGCCTACTTTGAAGAAGTTCTCCTCCTCCCTACGAAGACAGTTTCACGACCTCAGGAGAAGGGTCTCGACCCGAAACGTCGCCTATCTCCTTCGCTCCTTAGATGCTGCTGCACCCGCTGAGTTTCTCCAGCTTTTTGTGTAACCCTGGGCAGGTACATGGATAGGACGGGTTTAGAGGGATATGGGCCAAACACAGGCCGATGGGACTAGTGTCGCTGGGACAAGACTCCAAGATGATTTCACCCACAATGGTGGCATTGCAGAACAGTCCTTTTCCTAAATTAACCTGCATCGATAGCTAATAAATTGACCAAGCTTGGCAGCATTTCAAATGGCCGGTTGAGGTCAACATTGGTGCATGGTCCCAGGGCAACCATTACCAAACCCTCGTGCAGCAGCTGAAATTTTAAGAGTAAATACAACAACATGCCAATTAAAAGAGTAATGTTTGGAGCATGAATTAGTAATGGAATGTTCAGGGTAAAATGGTCGTTACTTGTGGAGAAACTGCAGAATATTGCACATGCACCTCTTTTTAATTAAGTTGCTTGATTAGAAAGTGATTAACCTTGTGGGGCCGTGTTATCCCTCAGTTTAATATCCAGACAGCATTACTGTTGGCTGGAAATAAACCAAACTGCAGATGCTGGTTTATACCAAAGGTAGACACAAAATGCTACCTTTTGTAGTAACTCGGAGGGTCTGGCAGTATCTCTGGAGAACATGGATAGGTGACGTTTCGTGTCGGGACCCTTCTTCAGACTGTTGGGTGTAATTGACAATATATGGATGTGTTTGCCTAGATTTTTAGCAAGTGTAAAATAAATAATCCCGCCTTTAACGTGTAGAAAGGAACTGCAAATGCTGGTTGAAATTGAAGATGGATTTGGTGTTAGAGTAACTCAGCAGGTCAGGCACGTACGGAAGATACACAAAGTTGAGTAAAGGGCCGTCACTTCCGCCTCGTTTGCGCGTCATATGTAAAATAGGTTGCGTGTGGGTGACGCACGCATTGCCAATGGTGAGGCGTGGAATTGCGCGCGGTATCGCGTGGCGCTCCAGGATTTTGTGGTGTAACGAAACCCTCGCGCGCCACCTGCGTGACTTATCGTGTACGCACACTGGCACATTGGCTACGCACGCTGGCGACCCGACATCTCGCGTGTATCATGTGGGGACTCGTGGTCACGTCACCGTGCGTCGCTGTCCGTAACCATGTGTCGCCGCGCTTTGCAGGGTATTCTAATGACGTCATGCGCACCAGACGGCTGTGCTGACGTGTGGTTTGCGCGCGACGTCGTGCATCACGATGCGTCGACCTAATTTAAATGAGGCGCAAATGGCGGCCAAGTGGGACAGGCCCTTCACTCAGTGGGTTAGGCAAGTTCAGTCGGACGATGCGTCCCGACCCGAAATGTCGCCCATTCTTTTTTTCCAGAGATGCTGCCTGACCTGCTGAGTTCCTCCAGCATCGTGTGTGTGCGTCTATATCCAGCCTCGGGTCTTTTCTCCATGTGATGGGTGTGAGCTTCCCTTCCCCTCTCTAGTAGCAGCGTTCACTTTGGATTCTTGTTCTTGCATTTGAGATCTTATTGCAGAAAACAATTTCCTTTTGAAGTCCCAGTATTGGCAGAAACCAAAAGGTGTTACTGACAAGTTAGCTGTAAACACTGCTAGCCAGACACTAACAGACTTCAGCACCTTTAAGAAGTATTAACTTCAAAGTGACTTTCATTTGAAGGATGCACGGATCTTAATTTTTCATCTTTAATTATGTGTGCTCCAGTATCGAGTCTTAATTGCCCAATTTGCTTATAACTGGGGAAGGATGTCACAACCAGTTTTTGCTGCCCCAGGGAAGGCAATGGTTGGGTTGGTGGTACAGCGCAGAACTCGGGCCCTTCAGCCCACCAAATCCACGCCGACCAGCGATCCCCGCACATTAACAGCAATCCCCGCACACCTAATCTGAGGAAAGACATTCTTGCCATAGAGGGAGTACAGAGAAGGTTCACCAGACTGATTCCTGGGATGGCAGGACTTCCATGTGAAGAAAGACTGGATAGACTTGGCTTGTGCTCGCTGGAATTTAGGAGATTGAGGGGGGGGATCTTTTAGAGGCTTACAAAAGTCTTAAGGGGTTGTACAGGCTAGATGCAGGAAGATTATTCCCGATGTTGTGGAATTCCAGAACAAGGGGTCGCAGTTTAAGAATAAGATGAAGTCTTTTAGGACTGAGATGAGAAGATCTTTTTTCACACAGAGTGGTGAGTCTGTGGAATTCTCTGCCACAGAATGTAGTTGAGGCCAGTTCATTGGCTATATTTAAGAGGGAGTTAGATGTGGCCCTTGTGGCTAAAGGGATCGGGGGTATGGAGAGAAGGCAGGTACAGGATACCGAGTTGGATGATCAGCCATGATCATATTGAATGGCGGTGCAGGCTCGAAGGGCCGAATGGCCTACTCCTGCACCTATTTTCTATGAACACTATAGAACCTACTCTCACTAGGGACAATTTACACATGCACTAAGACAATTAACCCACAAACCTGTAAGTCTTTGGAGTGTGGGAGGAAGTCGAAGATCTCTGAGAAAACTCACAGCGAGAACGTACAAACTCCGCACAGACAGCACCCGTAGTTGGGATCGAACCCGGGTCTCCGGCACTGCTAGCGCTGAGCCACCCTGAGTTACAGCCTCTCTTTGAAGGCATTTTGTGTCTATCTTCGATGTAAACCAGCATCTGCAGTTCCTTCCTACACTTTTCATCTCCTCAAGGTCTGCCTACTTTGACGAAGTTCTTCCCCTCTCGCTGCTCCCCTTCCTGCTCTCCAACTCTGAGTCCGACGAAGGGTCTCGACCCCACGCGCCACCCATTCATTCTCTCCGGACATGCTGCCTGAACTGCTGAGCTGTGTATGGTCATCAGTAATAGGAGCAGAATTAGGTTATTCGGCCCATCGAAGGTAGTGTTAATGTGCGGGGATCGCTGGTCGGCACGGACCCGGTGGGCCGAAGGGACTGTTTCCGCGCTGTACCTCTAAAACCAAGTCTACTCCACCATCCAATCATGGCTGGTCTATCTCTCCCTCCTAACCCCATTCTCCTGCCTTCTCCACATAACCCCTGACACCCGTACTAATCGAAGCAGTCCAGCATTTTGTGTCTATCTTTGTGACTAAATAGCTTTCCTCCCAGTAATACCAAAACTGGTAATGTTTTTATGGACGATTAAGTGTTATCTATCGAGCGTGATAACAAGCCATGTACGGCTATATCCAGCGTGCATGCTAACTTGGCTGCAGCCTCGCTGCCCACTTATCGAGCAGAATAAGACTGCTACAGATGATTCACGGGAGGGTTCTGCAACGCTGCCAAAATTTGCTATTTTTGGATCAAAACCTCCATAAATTGACTTGCAAGTGTTCACAGCTTTTTTGAACCGCTGTGTTTGAGTCTTCCACTCTTGTTTAGCCCTCTGGAGATCTGAGAAGCTTATTTAATGTTTGACTTTGTTCTGTTCCCTTTGGTAGAGTGGCTTGGTTGCGTGTGCGTGTGTGTGTGCGTGCGTCTATATAGGGGTTTAAAATGAGGAACTTGGCTCGTTGGCGCAGCGGCAGAGTTGCTGCCTCACTGCGCCGGGGACCCGTGTTTGACCCTGACTGTGCGGAGTTTGTACGTTCTCCCCGTGACTTGTGTGGGTTTTCTCCTGGAGCTCCAGTTTCCTCCCACACTTAAAGGCGTGCAAGTTTGCCGGTTAATTGGCTTTGGTAAAAATTGTAACCTGTCCCTAGCGTGTGTGTGGGGTAGTGCAAGTGTATGGGGCGATCACTGGCCAGCGAGAATTCGATTGGGTGAAGGGCCAGTTTCCGCACTGCATCTCTAAACTAAGGGGCCATGCATGGTGGTGCGGTGCCAGAGACCCGGGTTGGATCCTGGCTATAGATGTTGTCTGTACAGAGTTTGTACATTTTCCCCTGGGACCACGTGAGTTTTCTCCGGGAGTTCAGGTTTCCTCCTACAATGCCAAGTAGTACAGGGCTGTAGGTTAATTGGCTTAGTAAGAATTGTACATTGTCCCTAGTGTGGAGGGTTGTACTAGTTCTAGATCGCTTGTCGGTGCGGACTCGCTGGGCCGGAGAGACTGGTGCCAAGGTGTATCTCTAAACTAAGCTAAAAAACAAACCATCTGAACCTTTGCAGCTTAAAGGATTGGGTGCAGAGTTATTGAGTGGTGCAGGGAAATGATCCTGGGTAGATGACATTTTGGGTCAAGACCCTTCTTGTTCTTCTTCTTCTTGGTTACTTGGTCCTCCAAAATATTCCAACTGGAATTTAAACTGGAGGTGGTGAAGGGAGGGGTTTAGCCAGAGAGGGTTATTGGGAAGAAAGTGCCACTTTAAATTTAGTTGCATCTGGCTGGGCAACCGTGGCTTGGTGGAGATTATTCCATGCTTTAATAGTGCGTGGAAAGAACGAATCTGTCTTTGAGGCTGGGACCACAAATTGGATCCAATGCCCTCGTCTGCTCCTAATTGGTTTGGGGTTGGTGTAGGTCTTGTGATCTATGTCTAGCTGACCATTTAACATTTTGTAAAAGCGGGTCAAACGGTGAGCTTCACGTCTGTCTTGGAGAGGGTTCCACCCCGCCCAGAGAATTCAGAAGTTTGGTGACACTCGCTTCTCTCTCGTAGGTGTTAGTAACAAATCGAGCCTTCATGTCCTAAAATCCCAACGGCTTCGATAAGCTGCAGATGTCAACCCTGGTCACTCGCTCTTCTCCCCTCTCCCATCGGGCAAGAGGTACAGAAGTGTGTAAACGCACACCTCCAGAATCCGGGACAGATTCCTCCCAACTGTAATCGGGCAACTGTGCCATCGTGCCAACAACTCGAGCGGTTCCAAGCCGCCATCTTCCTCATTGGAGACCCTCGGACTATCTTTAATCCGACTTTACTGCGCTGCATCTTACACTAACCATGTATTGTGTCTGTACACAGTGAACAGCTCGATTGTAATCGCCATTAAAAGCCCCGTCCCACGGTACGAGTTCATTCCAAGAGCTCTCCCGAGTTTGCCCTGATTGGAACTCGGAGATTTACGGTAATGGCCGCTCGTCGCTCCTCGGGGCTCTCGTGGACATTTTTCATCATGTTGAAAAATCTTCACGAGCCTTCCCGCGCTTACCTGCCGTTAGCGAGTCTTCCCGAGTGCCCGCCGTTAGCGTTACGAGCCGCTAAGAGACGTCCCCGAGCTCCGACGTACCCGCTACGTTCATTCTCCGTGCTTGCCGCGAGTTTTTTTTTAACTCTGGAGAACTCTTGGAATGAACTCGTCCAGTGGGACAGGGCTTTTATAGCCTTTCTGCTGATTAGTTATCACACACCAAGTGTTTTTTTTCCCTGTACCTCGGTACACGTGACAATAAACTAAACTAATACTAGTTGTGACCTAGCAGACTGTTGGAGGAACTCGGTGAATCGACCAGCATTTGACCCGAGCCCCTCCAACAGCTTCTGTTAAGATTCCAGCATCCGTCTCCTGTGTCTGGTAAGGTGCATCCATCACAAAATACATAGAAACATAGAAAATAGGTGGAGTAGGCCATTCGGCCCATCGAGTCAGCACTGCCATTCAATGTGATCATGGCTGATCATCCAAGATCAGTACCCCCCCTTCCTGCTTTCTTGGTACAGGGTTGTTTTATCAGCTTTTTTGTGTGGGCTAACAGTTTTTCATGAGGGGGAAATGACAGTGCTGGAGTAACTCAATGGGTCAGGCAGAATCCCCGGAGAACATGGATAGGTTATTTATCGGGTTGGGGACCCCTTCCGATTCCGACCCAAAAAATCACCTTGTATCTGAAGAAGGGTTCTGACCTCAAAACGTCATCTATCCTGCTCTCCAGAGATGCTGCCTGACCCGCTGAGTTACTCCAGCACTTTGTGTTCTTGGTAAACTGGCATCTGCAGTTCTCTTCTGGATTTTCATTCATTTTTAGCAAGGCTGTTCATTCATCATCGAAAGCTCTTTTGATTCCTGTAGCAATGCAAGTTTTAAATATTAGTAGTCTCTTAGCACTGGAATCTCGGAGGTATTCCTCCACAATCGAGGCTTTCCACAGGTAACAACTTATGCCCCTGTCCCACTTGGGAAACCTGAACGGAAACCTCTGGAGACTTTGCGCCCCACCCAAGGTTTCCGTGCGGTTCCCGGAGGTTTTTGTCCTCTGGCAACCACCTTCAACTAGCATCGCAACCGGCTTGGAATAAAAAAAATTACTGATTTTTCAAACGGAAACCACTTTCGACCATTAGGGAGACTGACAAAAACCTCCGGGAACCGCACGGAAACCTTGGGTGGGGCGCAAAGTCTCCAGAGGTTTCCGTTCAGGTTTCCCAAGTGGGACAGGGGCATTACTGTGTTCTTCGGGCCAACTTGCCCACACCGGCCAACATGTCCCAGCTACACTAGTCCCACCTGTGTTTGGTCCATATCTCTCCAAACCTGTCCTGACCTTGCATCTGTCTAACTGTTTCTTAAATGGCGAGAGACTGCAGATGCTGGCTTGCACAAAATGGCACAGTGCTGGAGTAACGCAGTGGGTCGGGTAGCATCTGCGGAGAACATGGATAGCTGACATCTTATGTTGGGACTCTTTAAGAACTTCTGAAGAAGGGTCCCGACCCGAAACGTCACCTATTCCTTTATTTTTGCTGGAGGTGCTGTCTGACCCGCTGAGTTATTCCAGCACTTTGTGTCCTTTTAGCTAAATATGTACTTCATTTTAAGTGCAAAGTTTGCAATCTGTGCGTAAGGACTGTGGAATGTTCCTTTACAAACTGCTACAGTACCATTTGGAGAATCTCAAATAACAGCCCTGGCCTGACAATAGCTGTGGTGCAATTCAATAGCAACTCTTGTTCAGCCTTGTTCAGATCGTGTCAAGTTGCAAATGTTAAGGAATTGATGGCTCTTGATGTTCATTTAGACACATGAGACTGTGGATACTGTAAAGCCAAGTGCTGGAGGAACTCTGCCGATCGGGCAAGGAGGGAAATAGATCATGTTGTGGATCTGACCCTTTGGGCTGCTATTCAGCCTTTGATCCTGCTGTTTACACCCATGTAAATGGTCCTGCTTTCGAGAGGAGATGCACCTTCCCTTGGTAATGTGATCTTTTTATGATCATCTAAATGTGGATGTCATCATGGAATATGGGACATTAATTATTTTGGGCAAATGGATATGGATCGCCCAATTATAGGAAGGATGTCAACAAAATAGAGAGGGTACAGAGGAGATTTACTAGAATGTTGCCTGGGTTTCAACAGCTATGTTACAGAGATAGGTTTAATAAGTTAGGTCTTTATTCTCTGGAGCACAGAAGGTTAAGGGGGGACTTGATAGAGGTCTTTAAAATGATGAGAGGGATAGACAGAGTTGATGTGGACAAGCTTTTCCCTTTGAGAATAGGGAAGATTCAAACAAGAGGGCATGACATGAGAATTAAGGGACAGAAGTTTAGGGGTAACATGAGGGGGAACTTCTTTACTCAGAGAGTGGTAGCGGTGTGGAATGAGCTTCCAGTGGAAGTGGTGGCGGCAGGTACGTTGGTATAATTTAAAAATAAATTGGATAGGCATATGGATGAGAAGGGTATGGAGGGTTATGGTATGAGTGCAGGTGGGACTAAGGGAAAAAAGTTGTTCGGCACGGACTTGAAGGGCCGAGATGGCCTGTTTCCGTGCTGTTATGGTTATATGGATCAAACGCAGCTAGGTGGAACTAGTGTAGCTGGGGCAATAGACGCAAGAGTAGGCCATTCGGCCCTTCGAGCCAGCACCACCATTCAATATGATCATAGCACGTTGACCAGTGTGGAAACTGGCCCCTCATTTGGTTTGTCACGTGTACAGAGGTACAGCAAAAAATATTTTGTGTCATACAGCATGGAAACAGGCCCTTCGGCCCAACTTGCCCACACCGGCCAACATGTCCCAGCTACACTAGTCCCACCTGCGTTTGGTCCATATCTCTCCAAACCTGTCCTGTCCTTGTACCTGTCTAACTGTTTCTTAAATGTCTGGATAGTCCCTGCCTCAACTAAGTCTGACGAAGAGTCTCGACCCGAAACATCACCTGTTCCTTCGCTCCATAGATGCTGCCTCACCCGCTGAGTTTCTCTAGCATTTTTGTCTACCCTGCCTCAACGACCTCCTCTGGCAGCTCGTTCCATACACCCACCACCCTTTGTGGAAAAAGTTACCCCTAAGATTCCTATTAAATCTTTTTTTTCCCCCCTTCACCTTGAACCTATGTCCTCTGGTCGTCGATTCACCTACTCTTGTATATTAATTGACCAAGTGGCAATGTTTGATTGGGCAATGTATCTTAAGGTTTACTGCCAATCACAAGAGGAATGCTAATTCGGATGACGTGGTTAGCGTTTTGCCGGTCGGTGAGAAGCAGCAGCCAGTAGCAGTGAGAGCGAGTATTGGCTGTAAGTAGGCGAGTCGGAGGGAAAGAAGATTTTAAAAGCGTGTCAAAGGCCCAGGTTTGAGTAATTTATAAATTAGCCCAACATTAGTTGATTAGGTGACAGATAAAGAAGTGGACCTGTAAAGGAGTGGCCTTGGTGAGGTGAAGTGCCTCGGTGAGTAAAGTGTGAGTCTTTAGCTCAAGAGTCTTCTGCCAGGAGGCTACACTTGATCTCAATTTGTGATATGGTATTTTTGCCCACTGATGAAATGGCAGGCAAGTTGGTGTAGTGAATAGAAGCCCAGTTGACCCATTCTTTCATCATACCGTATGACAGTCCCGCCATCCCGGGAATTAACTTGGTGAACCTACGCTGCACTCTCTCAATAGCAAGGATGTCCTTCCTCAAATTAGGTGACCAAAACTGCACACAATACTCCAGGTGTGGTCTCGCCAGGGCCCTGGACAACTGCAGTAGGACCTCCTTGCTCCCAATATGCCAAGGTGCTTGAGAAGCTGCAAGGTCTGAAGGTGGATTAGTCACCTGGGCTGCACCACGGGGTTCTGAAAGAGGTGGCTTTAGAAATTGTGGCAGTGTTGGGTCTTTCAAGAACAATAGGCGTGAGTGGCTCCAGATGAATGGAAAATTGCAAATAGTATTCTGCTGATCAAGAAGGGGAATGAGCAGAATAGTGGAAACCGCGGGCTGGTTGAGGCCCTGTCCCACTTTCCAAAGTTACTCACAAATTCTCCCGAGTTTCCCCCTTGAAACTCGGAGAATGTCCGTAGCGAGTCCGTAGATATATCGTAGTGGCTCGTTTTGCCAGTCGTAGGTACTCGGGGCATCAGGTAAGTCGTGACGTTTTTTCAGCATGTTGAAAAATGTCCAAGAGTAAAAAAAAAAAAAATTTTTTAAATAGCCCCGAGTACCTACGGCTGGCATCTCCGAATCAAGGGGGAAACTCGTGAGAATTCGTGAGTAACTCGGGAAAGTAGGACAGGGCCTTTAGCTTAAAGTAGGCTGGTCAACATGGTTTTATGAAAGGGAGATCTTGCCTGACAAACCTGTTGGATGTAAAACAAATAATGTCCCTTTATAATTCAGAGCCTATTTGGACGTTGTTGTATTTAATAGGCTGGTTATTTCATAGCCTGGTTCTTGGATTAAAGGGGAGGTCATTTAAGACTGAGGTTTTGAACAAACTTTTTCACCCAGAGAGTTGTGAATTTATGGAATTTCCTGCCACAGAGGGCAGTGGAGGCCAAGTCACTGGATGGAGTTAAGAGGGCTAGAGAGAGCTCTAGGGGCTAGTGGAGTCGAGGGATATGGGGAGAAGGCAGGCATGGGTTATTGATTGGGGACAATCAGCCATGATCACAATGAATGGCGGAGGTGGCTGGAAGGGCTGAATGGCCTCCTCCTGCACCTATTTTCTATGTTATAGGGAAGAAGCTGCTTCTGAACCTGGCCAGTCTGAAGAAGGGACTTGACCCGAAACGTCGCCTATCTCCTTCGCTCCTTAGATGCTGCTGCACCCGCTGAGTTTCTCCAGCTTTTTGTGTAGCATTCGTTTTCAGGCTCCTGCACCATCTTCCTGATGGCAGCCGTGAAATGAGTGTGTGGCCAGGGTGGTGTGGGTCGCTGATGCTGGCTGCCGTTTCGAGGCAGCGCCTGTCGATCCCTTCAATGATGGGGGGGGGGGGGGGGGTCTGTGCCCGTGGTGGACTGGGCAGTGGCCAAATTGGAAAAAAGATTGTTTTTGATCGTTAATTTGCTATTTTGCTGTTTTGCAACAACATGTTCCAAGAGTGACTGGTTCCTGCCAAGGAATCGCCCTGCAGCAGACTGGTTGCGAGTGGGTGGGCTATAACCTTGGGATTTGCTCCCGTGACTTGCTATAGTAATGCTGTATGATTATAGTCTTTTGTACTGCGCTGGAGTAGATTTAAATCTAATTTAGTTTGGAGACACAGTGCAGAAACAGGCCATTCGGTGCACCGAGTCCATGCTGACCACACACACACACACACAGACGGACGGACGTCTGTGGAGTGTGGGAGGCAGTCTAAGATCTCGGAGAAAACCCACACAGGCCATGGGGAGAAGGTACGAATTCCGTAGATGCAACAATGCCACTGTGCCGCCACTAAAGCTTTGTGCTATCCATGAATACGTTTGAGCTAAACACCGCTCTTGTGTAAATTGTGTAGGAAGGAATTGTAGATGCTGGTTTACACCGAAGAGAGACGCACAAGTGCTGGAGTAACTCGGCGAGCGTGTCAGGCAGCATCTCTGGGTAGAAGGAATGGGTGACATTTAGGGTCGAGAACCTTCAGTCGAGGGAGAGGAAGACGCAGAGAAGGAAGGGTAAAGGGCCTGTCCCACCAGCATCCGACTCCATGTGATGAGCGCGATCAAACTAGAAGCGGGGGCCGCGCGGAGGTCGGGTGATCCCCTGCACAGGGCCGTTCCCACCAGCATGCGCCTGCATGCGGCAAGCGCGACCCAACCGGCAGCGAGGGGCCGCGCGGAGGTCGGGTGAGTGGCGCAACGCGGCGCAAAGTGAGGCGAACTTGGAGCCAAGTCTTAAGGTAAGTTCGCCAGGACAGAGGGGGGCACACAGAGGGGCACAGAGGCACACACATAGAGGGCCACGGAGCCACACACATAGAGGGTCACGGGGGCACCTACAGAGAGGGTCACGGAGGCACGACAAGGCGGTGTGTAATGCGCCGAGGCGACTGAGCCGACAAGCCGTTGCCGCGCAGATTTTTTGAACATAGTCAGTTTTTCGGAGCCCCGCGCGATGTCGGGACGAACTCCGCACAATTCCGCACGGCTCCGGCGATCGAAGTGGGACCGACGCCGGACGGCTCAAGCGACCACGTTAGGTCGAGCTCATCGCATGGAGTTGCATGGTGGTGGGACAGGCCCTTAAGGATTGAAAACGAGACCGCAAAGGAGATGAGGTAATGGGGAAAATGTAAAATAGATTATTAGTAACTAGAAGTTGACAATGAAGCATAAACTGATAAAATTCAATCGGGCGGGCAGTCTAACTGGTCGGAGCACAAGGTGGAGGGATGGAGAGAGCAAGAGAGGGGGACAGCAAGGGTTACTTGAAGTCAGAGAAGTCAATGTTCATACTGCCCAAGTGATATACGAGGTACTGAGGTCATAGGTTAAACTGTTAGATGCCTGAAACATGGTTGCACAAGATGCTTGTGTTAGTTTAAGGTGCTTTCAACGATGTGATTTTAACCGACGTATTGGTTTGGCAACGAGGATTGAATGTGAAAGTTGAAGACCAGGCCCTCTGGTGAAACGTTGCTGAGATCTCTCTCTGGGTTGTCGGCTGGTCTCGGCCAAGTTGGAAGAGCAAGTTACAAGTGGCATTGTTTACTTAAATGCTGTTTAGCATTTTGGGCCTTTCTACTGAGCAATGTTAATGCATCGGGGGATTAGCAATAAATCCACTGGCAGGAGTAGCTGCATAAATTACCAGTGCAAAACAGACCACTAGAGGACATGTTGCCCTCCCAAGAACAGACCTCTTTTTAACCTTGCGGTCTGCTTGAAGGTTCTGGTACTGCGGCGGTTGTAAAGGGTACCTGTCCCATGATGTAAGTTTACCCAAGACCTCTTCAGAGTTTTAAAAAAAATCAAACTCGCAGTAAGTACGTACAATGTGCAGCAAAAAAACTTGTACTCAAATTTTGGGAAAACGCAACCACGCCAACATTCAAAATGTGGATTTCAAATGTCTGAAATGCTTCATCTTGAAGAAATGAGATTCCTCCTAGGCAAAGTAGACCGATTCTCAAAGACTTGCTCTCCTTTTATCGACTTTTTGCAAGCATATGGTGCAACATAACATAACCTCAGAAATTAAATGGTTTAGAACCGGGTGACGGACGGGCAAAAATACGAAATGGGTAGATCTCTCCTCATCTCTCATTCCTTTACATTTCTCCTTCTATTTCAATCTTTTTACCTTCTCATCTCTGCCCTTTATTTCTTTTGCTATCTGTCTCTACTCGCTCGTCTATCTATTCCCACACTTTTTTTCTTCCACTGTTCATTTATTATTAAATCAAAATTATGAAGTTGTACAAGAATGGAAATATGTATGTATTAGGTACTCGAGTACCACACTATTGTACTTCTAACAAAAATAAACCCCCAAAGAATGTACGTAGCGGGTACGTCGGAGCTTGTAACGCTAGCGGCAGGTACGGGGGGGGGGGGGGGGGAAGGAAACTCGTGAATTTTTTCAACAGTGTAAAAAATGTTCAAGAGTAAAAAAAATACTCGTGATGAGGTACCACGAGTTTAATTTTTTTTAAACTCAGGAGAGCTCTTGGGTAAACTCGCATAATGGGACGGGGGCTTAAGATTAGAGGCTCACTTTACATTGGTGGGTAAAAATTACTTGAGCCTGGTGTGGATGATTTAACGCGGTGATTTTAATGCCATTGAGTTTAGTTTGGAGAATGAGTGTGGCCCACTGAGTCCACACTGACCAGCGATCCCCATACACTAACACTATCCTACACACACACACACACACTCTACGGACAATTTATATTTCTACCAAGCCAATTATCGTACAAACTTGTCCGTCTTTGGAGTTTGCCACAGCTACCCGGAGAAAACCCACGTACGAACTCCACACCCGGAGTCAGGATCGAACCCGGGTCTCCGGTGCTGTGAGGCAGCAACTCTACCGCTGCGCCACCCGAGATGATGGGATTTAGCGAGGAGATTTGGTCCACTTGACTGCGCTGTTGGCGAGGGTTTCCTATAATCGCAGAGCCAATCTTCTGGGTTAAAATGTCGCCTGTCCATTCCCTTCACAGCTGCCGCACTGTTTTGCTCGAGATTCCAGCATCTGCACTTCCTCATCTCCATGTTACTGCTTCACTAGAAAATCCTGAATGTATGGCCACTTTAAAGATGTTCTCGAGTTCTGTGAGGTCCTCCCTCAGCTCTTTCTCCCTCCTCCTGCAATGAATCTGACATTCTTGACCTAAAATGGTGCCCAACCATTCCCTCCACAGATGGTGCCTGGCCTGTTGTGTTCCACCAGCATTTAGTTTTGATCAAGATCCCGACATTTACAATTGCTTGTCAGGACCCTGATCAAAGGGCACATTTCTGGTTTAATTGCAACCACGTTTGTGCTGCAAAATTCTTTACAACCATCTATTCATCGGCCATGGCAGCAGAATTAGGCCATTCGGCCCATTGAGTCTATTCCACCATTCGATCATGGCTGATCTATCTTGCCCTCTCAACCCCTTTCTCCTGCCTTTTCCCCCATAACAATAGACAATAGGTGCAGGAGTAGGCCATTCGGCCCTTCGAGCCAGCACCGCCATTCAACGTGATCATGGCTGATCATCCCCAATTAGTACCCCGTTCCTGCCTTCTCCCCATATCCCCTGACTCCGCTATTTTTAAGAGCTCTCTCTTGAAAGCATCCAGAGAACCGGCCTCCACCGCCCTCTGAGGCAGGGAATTCCACAGACTCACAACTCTCTGTGAAAAAAGTGCTTCCTCGTCTCCGTTCTAGATGGCTTACTCCTTATTCTTAAACTGTGTGTGGCCCCTGGTTCTGGACTTCCCCCAACATCGGGAACATGTTTCCTGCCTCTAGTGTGTTCAAACCCTTAACACCCTTAAACTTTGATGCCCCTACTAATCAAAAACCTGTCCATCTCTGCTTTAAAGATATCCATTGACTTGGCCTCCATGGCCATCTGTGGCAATGAATTCCGCAGATTCACCACCCTCTGACTAAATTTCCTCCTCATCTCCTTCCTAAAGATGCTTGCAATAGTTATGGACAATACCATCTATAACTTCTGCCACTTTTTGGAGAGGTGCAGCAGAGTTGCTGATGGGTCTGTCTGCGCAGAGTTTGCATGTTCTCCACGTGATCTGTATGTGTTCCCGCCGGGTGCTCCAGTTTTTTCCAGCACTCCAAAGATGTACTGGCTTGTAGGCTAATGGGCTTCAATAACATTATAAATTGTCCCTAGTGTGTAGGATATTGTTAGTGTGTTGGGCGGCATAGACTCGATGGGCCAAAGGGGCGCTGGAGAGGGTATTGTGTAGATAAGAACTGCAGGTGCTGGTTTGCACCGAAGATATGTGCAAAATGCTGGAGTAACTCAGCGGGACTGACAACATCTGGGGAAAAGGAATGGGTGACATTTCGGGTCGAGACCAGACTGGGATGTTGGGGCGTACAGAAGGGGTCAACTAGATGCAGAATATAAACTCCTGCTGGTCATTCAAAACTTGCCAGTTTTGTAAATTAATTTATCCATTGCCATTTGAGGTATGATTAACAAGTGCAAAATGTGTCGTATTTGCTCTAAATAGTGAAATATTTTAATTCAGACTCCATTGTTCAGCTTTCTCCTGGTTAAATCTCGAGCCTGTCCTAAATCTTGTTCCTATCCTGAGCCGTGTACTCCATCACTCCAGCCACTTGGTGCTATGGCAGTTGCACAAACAACATTGAAGCCAACATTGTCTAACTTGGCACAGTAATGCCTGCATGCAGTTCTTAAAGGCTGTCTTCATTCTGCTTTGGGTGTTGGCCTGAGTGCCCTTGCAACTTCAAGGGGTTCTGGCGAGAGTGGCGGCGACCTCAGTTGGTGAGGTCGACATGATGTACAAAGTGTCGCAGTAACTCAAAGGGTCAGGAAGCACCTCTGGAGAACATGGCTAGGTGATGTTTTGGCTCTGATAGCAGCGGAGGAGGGAGACAGTTGGATCTGAGAAGTGTCCAGACCCTTGGTACACTTTTGCCCCTGTCCCACTTGGGAAACCTGAACGGAAACCTCTGGAGACTTTGCGCCCCACCCAAGGTTTCCGTGCGGTTCCCGGAGGTTTTTGTCAGTCTCCCTAATGGTCGAAAGTGGTTTCCCTTTTAAAAATCGGTAATTTTTTAGTTGAAGCCAGTTGCGATGCTAGTTGAAGGTGGTTGCCGGAGGACAAAAACCTCCGGGAACCGCACGGAAACCTTGGGTGGGGCGCAAAGTCTCCAGAGGTTTCCGTTCAGGTTTCCTAAGTGGGACGGGGCATTTGGTTCCGCCGGGTTCGCTGGTTTCCTTCCACTTCCCAAAGACGTGCAGGTTTTGTAGGGTGATTAGTCCCTAGCGTGTAGGACAAAACTAGTGCTCAGGGTACCAGGTTGGCACGGACGTAGAAGGCCAAAGGGCATATCTCCAGGCTGTATCTGAGCTAAAGTGTGACCAAGTGCATCGACTGGGTGAGTGTAAAGAAAGCCGCACACTATTTTTGTATTTGGGTATATTATGAATAGTTTATTTGAAATTACTCCTACCCACCTGGAGCTGAACAGAAAATGCTTCAACGATCCATCTCCTTAAATATGTAACATTCTAATTCCCTCTGGCTGTGGGTCGGAGATTCGGAAGTGGCAGGGCAGCAACTGAGCACCTTGGACTCTATCATTACAAGGTGTGTACTGAGTGCATGACATCCCAAAGGCCTTATCCTGAGGACCAAACTCTGTGCACTGTAGGATTCCTGGGGCACTCGACGAGAGTAAAGGACCTGTCCCACTTGCATGCGATTGCGTGCGTTTGGTGCGACCAAATGGAAGCGAAGATCGTGCGTGACATAATTTGCGTCGCGCTTACCAATCAGCTGGGCAGGAGGCGGGCCGAATGAATTTGGGGGTTGGGCGGAGGTGTCATCACGTAACGCCACGCTGAGCGGTGATGTCATCGCGCAATGCCACGCGCTAGGCGTACGCCATCAAGACGCTGCGTACGACCGCAATGCGCCTGCCGTTGGCGCGCGAAGATTTCGGCCACTGCCAGAATTTCAGAGCCCCACGTGATGTCGGGACCAGCTCCGCGCTTCTAAGTAGGACCGGCTCCGCGCGGCCATATGGCGCGGGCATAAGTGGGACAGGCCCTTAAGCAATTTATCTATGGACTTTAACGATACAGCGTGGAAACTGGCCCTTCAGCCCAGTAGAGTTGCTGCCTCGCGGCGCCAGAGACCCAAGTTTGGTCCTGACTACGGGTGCTGTCTGTGTGGAGTTTGTACACCTTCCCCGTGACCTGCGTGGGTTTTCTCCAGGTGTCCCACACTCCAAAAACGTACAGGTTTGTAGGTTAATTGCCTTCAGTAAAAGTGTAAATTGTCACTAGTGTGTCGGATAGTGTTCGCGTACAGTGTGATTGCTGGTCGGTGCGGACTGAGTGGGCCAAACACCTTGTTTCTGCGCTGTGTGTCTAAAGTAATGTTTACCCCTATCTATACCCTGCATAATTAAAAAAAAAAAAATTCTATTGGGTCTCTTCCATCAGCTTTTCCCGGGAAAACGGGTCAATTATTGCAAATGAATGATGAAGTAATGCACGAAGCATGGTTTGAAGATTGGCTGGGTGTGTAGAATGCCACCTACTGCCTTTGCATTTGAACAGATGGCCAGGCAATTGATCCCAATTTCCAGGCACCTGCAGCTTGTACAGAGGAGACGGGCTTGGCATTAGATGGAGCTGAAGTTGAAGGAGTGGGTTTTATTTTTAAAATGTTGTGCCTCGTCAAGGAACTGCCATTGATGTACACGAGCAGCCTACACTAAAGTTAATTAAATATTCTTGCATCACAGCAGGCAGCTCTGGGCTCCTCCTCAAAGCTCTTGTGTTGAAAGCAATGTACCGGCCTCTAACAGAATGTGAATGCTGCCCGTCCTGTAACTGGTGTCCGTTGCGAAAAAAAGGTGTAAACGCAGGGTCTCGACCCGAAACGTCACCAATTCCTAACCAAAGATGCTGCCTGTCCTGTCCGGCGGGACTGTCATATGCTGAGAGAATGGAGCGGCTGGGCTCGTACACTTTGGAGTTTAGAAGGATGAGAGGGGATCTTGTTGAGACATATAAGATTATTTGGGGTTTTGACACGCTAGAGGCAGGAAATACGTTCCCAATGTTGGGGGAGTCCAGAACCGGGGCCACAGTTTAAGAAAAAGGGGTAAGCCATTTAGAACGGAGACGAGGAAACACTTTTTCCTCAACAGAGAGTTGTGAGTGTGTGGAATTCTCTGCCTCAGAGGGTAGTGGAGGCCGGTTCGCTGGATACTTTCTCTTGAGAGCTAGATAGGGCTCTTAAAGATAGCGGAGTCGGGGGACTGATTGGAAGGCAGGAACGGGGTACTGATTGGGGATGATCAGCCATGATCACATTGAATGTCAGTGCAGGCTCGAAGGGCCAAATGGCCTACTCCTGCACCTATTGTCTATCGAATTATGCCGCCATTTTGTGTCTTCCTGGGATGTCTGTTCAGCAATGGATTCGCTGTGGTCTTGCCTCTGGGTTTGTACATCTTCCCCGTGACCCGCGTGGGTTTTCTCCAGGTGCTCTGGTTTCCCTTAAACACTCCAAAGACGTACAGGTCAAAGGAATCAAGAACTGGTATCATCTTAAACTGGAGTCTCCAGAGCTGCTCGGGGCAAGATGGCTAAATATCAGGATCGACACACAATGCTAGAGTAACTCAGCGGGTCAGGCAGCATCTCTGTATTAAAGGAATAGATGATAGCTTCAGACCCTTTACTAAATATTAGGAGTCATTTTAATATTTTGTTCCTCGTCTGTGATGAATTTGCCTTCCTAGATAGGTGGGGATTGTTTGATCTAGTACTAAAGAATTGGAGTATGTTGGTTAAACCAGAACGTTATCCAGATACATACTTGAGGAGTAACTGCTACTCCCTATGCTGTCTGGGCAAATGCTGTCTGAACTTGGTTCCACAGTGCAAGTATCAAGTCCCCAACTAGCTGGGGTTTTTTTCCCCCCTCTTGCTCTAGCATGCTCAACATAGAAACATAGAAATTAGGTGCAGGAGTAGGCCATTCAGCCCTTCGAGCCTGCACCACCATTCAATATAATCATGGCTGATCATCCAACTCAGTATCCCGTACCTGCCTTCTCTCCATACCCTCTGATCCCCTTAACCACAAGGGCCACATCTAACTCCCTCTTAAATATAGCCAATGAACTGGCCTCAACTACCCTCTGTGGCAGAGAGTTCCAGAGACCCACCACTCTGTGTGAAAAAAGTCCTTCTCATCTCGGTCCTAAAGGACTTCCCCCTTATCCTTAAGCTGTGACCCCTTGTCCTGGACCTCCCCAACATCGGGAACAATCTTCCTGCATCTAGCCTGTCCAACCCCTTAAGTATTTTGTAAGTTTCTATAAGAAACATCAAGGAGCTCGCAGTCTCGATAAGAGACCGACGTCGGGATGCTCCAAAACCGCATGACGTTGGATTAGTTTCGACCCGGGGTAGATCGCCCGGCACAGGAGTTAAGATTTTCTCCCCTCCTTTCCCCCCCACCCCCCGCTGATTCAGGAGCTTGATCGCCTCGATAGGCTAATGCCCCTGTCCCACTTAGGAAACCTGAACAGAAACCTCTGGAGACTTTGCGCCCCACCCAAGGTTTCCGTGCGGTTCCCGGAGGTTTTCGTCAGTCTCCCTAATGGTCAAAACTGGTTTCCGCTTCTTCTATGTTCTGGCAATTATTTCAAACAATTGAAAAAAAACCTCCGGGACCCGCACGGAAACCTTGGGTGGGGTGCAAAGTCTCCAGAGGTTTCCGTTCAGGTTTCCTAACCTGACGGGACAGAGTAAGATCGTCCCGTCAACAGGAGGTTCGAGACCCCCGACTGCTGGAGGACAAAGAAGGGATGAGATTGAACATTTTTCCACCTTCCATCACAGTGAGGAATGTGGAGGAGTCAATGTGGTGGATGTTTATGTTAGAATGCATTTTGTGTGTTCTGTTTTTTTTACTGCTATGATGAAACTGTAGGGCAAGTGAAATTCCACATATGTTGCAAAACATACTTGGCTAATAAAGTATGATTATGATTTCCCGCCTGCCCTCAATGATGGCCCATCTCCAAGATTGGGCATGATTTGGGATCCACAACTGTCTGTCTAGGGAATCGAGTTGCATTTAAAAAGTTTGGCGTCGTAACGTTTCAAGTTGCCCCCTTGCAGACCCAGGGACCCGGGTTCGATCCTGACCACGTGTGCTTGTCTGTGCATTCTCTTATGTGATCACGTGGGTTTTCCCCGGGTGCTCTGGTTTCATCCCACACTCCAAAGACCTGCAGGGTTGTAGTTAATTGACTTCAGGAGAGATTGTAAGTTGTCCCAAAGTGTGTAGGATAGTGCTAGTGTACCAGGATTGCTGGTCAGTGGGCCGAATGGCCTGTTTCTGCATTATATCTCTAAAATAAACTAAACTGATGCTTAATCTGCAAGGGCTTTCAGCCGGGTTTAATTTTAATGTTTCGTTCACCATACTTCATCTTTGGACCCCCGAAACTGGGACAACCTAGAACTAGTGAGCGGGTGGTTGGCACGGACTCGGTGGGCCGAAGGGCCTATTTCCACACTGTATCTCGATCGTGGCGTGGCCTGGGAGCTGTAGAATTTCCCCTTCGGAATTTTGCCAATTCCACTTTCCAAATGTTTAGGCTTGGAAGAGTTTCAGTTTGGACTCCGAACTGGATCATCTGCCTGACAGGAGAGGCTGAAAATGTACAATTCTGTTTGGCCCTTGGGACATTGCGCAAGTTGTCTTTACGAAGTCGTCAATCAATTATTGTTTCCACAGTAGTTTGTGCATGTTAACCAATAAACACATTTGTGAGTCATGGGGCCATTTGGTTGAGATCACTCCAAAGGCACCAGTAGCATGTGCATCTTGCTGTAGACTCGGGTGACTCTGTGTACTAGCCACAGAAGCAGATATGACGCCATGTGTTACAAACGCTCCACATCTTGAAATCTCTGCACTGTGGCTCCATTGCAATCCTTCCGCAGTCTGGTTAACACACGACAAAAGCTTTTCCCTGTACCTCGGTGCATGTGACAATGCGGCACGGTGGCGCAGCGTTAGAGTTGCTGCCTTACCGTGTCTGCAGCGCCAGAGTTCGATCCCAACTACGGGCGCTGTCTGTACGGAGTTTGCACGTTCTCCCGGTGACCTGCATGGGTTTCTCCCCCCCCCCCCCTTAGATCTTCTGTTTCCTCCCACACTCCAAAGACGTACAGGTTTGTTGGTTAATTGGCTTGGGTTTGTATACTTGGTGTAGGAGTAAATCGTCCCTAGTGTGTGGGGAGTAGTGTCAGTGTGGATGGATCGCCGGTCAGCATGGACTCAGTGGGCTGAAGGGCCTGTTTCCATGCTGTATCTCTAAACTAAACTGACACTAGCTACGGGTGCCGTCAGTGTGGAGTTATACGATCCCCCCGTGACCGCGTGGGTTTCCTACGGGTGCTCTGGTTTCCTCCCACATCCCAAAGACGTGCAGGTTTGTAGGTTAATGGGCCCTCTGTAAAGTGCCCCGAGATTTGTGCGGCACGGTGTCGCAGCGGTAGAGTTGCTGCCTTGCAACGCCAGAACGAGGTATCGATGGTTGGCATGCACTTGATGGGCCGATGGGCCTGTTTCCACGATGTATATCTAAAACTAAAAGCTACTTGGAGTAACTCTTTGGAGTGTGGGAGAAAACCGGAGAGCCCGGAGAAAACCCACGCAGGTTACGGGGAGAACGTGCAAACTCCGTATGAAATCGCTCGGTGTAAAGATTGCGGATTCTCAATGTGCTGTGAAATTTGTTGCAATTCTGACAATGGACCCAAAACTGTGCCGTATGCTAGTGACCATCTCCACACCCTGACGTTCTCTCCATTCAGCGGCAATGTCACAGCAGGAACTTATTGGGTTTCTACAGTTTTTTAACCCCTTTGCTCATCAATCCTTCCTTGGTTAAGCCCCCGTCCCACTTTCACGCCCTAATTGGCGACCGCTGCCGAGTTTGACCTTGACTCGTACTCGCAGCGAGGTCGTACGAGGTCGTAGGTCACTCTTGTGCTCGTGAGTGGTCTCCGCGCACTCGTGGCCTCGAGTAGGTCACGGCGTTTTTTCCTGCCTGATTTTAAAAAAATGTCCACGAGTAAGCAGAGGTCATCATGGAAGAAATTGACGCTTTTTACTCGTAGGTAGGACATGCTGGTAGTCGTAGGTCGGTAACTGGCCCGAGAAAAGATGCAAACATGACATTTTTATCATGTGATCATTTCCCAACCAAAAACCCGAAACGACGCCCATTTCCTGCGCTCCATAGATGCTGCCGCACCCGCTGAGTTTCTCCAGCACTTTTGTCTCCCTTCCATTGACTCCATTTATACCTTGCGCTGCCCCAGCAAGGCCAGCAGCATAATCAAGGACAAGTCACACCCTGGCCACTCGCTCTTCTCCCCTCCCCCATCGGGCAAAAGGTATAGAAATGTGAAAACGCACACCTCCAGATTCAGGGACAGTTTCTTCCCAGCTGCTATTGGGCAACTGAAGCATCCTTCCACAACCAGAGAGCAGTGCTGAATTATCTACCACTTTGGTGACCCTCAGACTATCGGTGATCGGACTTTGCTGGCTTTACCTTGCACAAAACGTCATTCCCTTATGTACCTGTACACTGTTAGTAGATCGATTGGCAGCAGTCTTTACCGCTGGCTGGATAACACGCAACAAAAGCTTTTCACTGTACCTCGGTACACGTGACAAACTAAATCAAAGAAGGGTCCCAACCAAAAAATGTCACCTATCCATTTTCTCCAGCTTGGTCTGAAGAAGAGTCACGACACAAAATGTCGCCCATTCCTTCTCTCCCGAGATTCTGCCTGTCCCGCTGAGTTACTCCAGCAATTTGTATTTTAACCTACAAACCTGCACGTCTTTGGAGTGTGGGAGGAAACCGAAGATCTTGGAGGAGACCCACGCAGGTCACGGAGAGAATGTACAGGCAGCACCTGTAGTCGGGATCGAACCCGGGTCTCTGACGCCGTGAGGCAGCAACTCTACCGCTGCGCCACTAAAGTACAAAGCCGGTAGTCTAGAGTTCACTGGATCCAGAATTAATATTCTTGTACCTTAGTGATGCAAGTCTTGTGCTTGAACAAGAGACTCATTAATTTAATGGAATTTTCAGTGCTCGGTGTAGGTGTGTTGAGGCCTGGCAGTTTTTAGTGTGCATCCAAAAGTGTGCGTCAAACTGTTTTGGTTGTCTTTTGATGTGGGCTGGCAGACCTCGCTGCCACCGCGTTGGGAATTGAAACCTCAATTACGTGTGTGTGTGTTCATCCTTTCCCTGGATTTAAACTTGGTTGGTCTGAAAAAAACGTTCGGCTAAGACTGATCTGTCAAAGCAGTTGCAACAGGGGCCACAGCCTTGGAATAAAGCGGAGGCCATTTAAGACTGAGGTGAAACATAGAAACATATAAATTAGGTGCAGGAGTAGGCCATTCAGCCCTTCGAGCCTGCACCACCATTCAATATGATCATGGCTGATCATTCAACTCAGTATCCCGTACCTGCCTTCTCTCCATACCCTCTGATCCCCTTAGCCACATCTAACTCCCTCTTAAATAACTTTTTCACCCAGAGAGTTGTGAATTTGTGGAATTCCCTGCCACAGAGGGCAGTGGAGGCCAAATCACTGGATGGATTTAAGAGAGAGTTAGATGAAGCTCTAGGGGCTAGTGGAGTCGAGGGATATGGGGAGAAGGCAGGCACGGGTCATTGATTGTGGATGATCAGCCGTGATCACACTGAATGGTGCTGGCTCGAAGGGCTGAATGGCCTCGTCCTGCACCTATTTTCTATGTTTCTATGCAACAAGCTACTGCATCTGATTTTTTTAAAATTACTCATTCCAATTAACAGACGGGGCCTCTCGGCCCACCGAGTCTACGCAGACCAGTGATCCCCCTAAACTAGCACTTTCCTACACACTAGGGACAATTTAGATTTTTTTTTACTGCAAACCTGTATGTCTTTGGGTTGTGGGAGGAAAGCGGAGCACTCTGTCAGGTGTGGATTAGTGTCACTTGTACTGTGGCTCTGCCCACAGGCTTATTAGGGAGCTCTCTCGCTCTCTCTGTTAGACTAGTAGATGCATGTTGAGGTGAAAGCACCTTGTGTTTCCTGTGCAGAGTTGCTAACAAAAGGCTATGGATTCTAATCACTATGTGTGAGTCTGATCAGTTCGTACATGGTGTCAGAAGTGGTTTTCGAACCCACGCCTCCAATTGGAGACCCGACCCTTTGTAATTTGCTTGTGGTTCCAGTGTCAGAGGTTCCTTGTATCTCCACGTTGAATCTGATGATGAGTTGGAACTGCAGATGCTGGTTTAAACCAAAGATAGACAACTCAAATTTCAGTGCACCTTAATTGGTACATGTGACTATTAAAGTGAATCTTGAAATGCTGGAGTAACTCAGCGGGACAGGTAGCATCTCTGGAGAAAAAGAATGGGTTGCCCCGAAAAGTCTTGAGTCTGTGCTATATCTCTATGTATCTCTGTGATGTTGTGACTTGTGGGTGGAGCACCAAGGCAAATTCCTTGTATGTGAATACTTGGCCAATAAACGTATTTACTTGCTCTAGTAGTAGGCCCCTCTCGGACAAGACTGACCATGCGTGATGCCTCCTGGTCGGATGCGAGCCTGGGCGATGTCATATGGAGGACAGGCTGTTGCCCATGTAGCATGTCCCCCCCCCCCCCCCCCGCGTCGCTGATCGATCCAAAGGAACAGCAGGGCCGTTACAGTTTGGCACCAGCGCCGTCGCAGGAGCTGCCAGAGCGAGGTTGGAGACAACGACGACCTGCCTTAGGGGCTCCGACTCCGGATTTTCTTGAGGTTTACTCCTGGAGCCTTTTCCATCACTGGATATGGCCACAAGGCAGTGGAGGTTTCCCCTCTCCTAGATGGACCGCCTTCCCAGGCTGACGGACCCCATCTGCCCGAGACTGGCGGGGGCGGGAGCGTCTACCTTCACATGCAGGTCGACAGCACCTGCCCACTGCCTCTCTAAACCAAGCCAAAATATAATCTCTTGTCTTCCCTCTCCCCTGACTCTGTCTGAAGTGTCTCGACCTGAAACGTCACCCATTCCTTCTCTCCAGAGACGCTGCCCGTTAAATCTGATAATGTCTGCCGGGGCAGAGGTTCTTATCTATCTAGATCGATGCCTTGTGATCTGAAATGTTCGTCCAATATCGAGTTAGTAAATCTATATTTGTAAGCAGTTTCTGATGTCTGCCTTATTGTGCGAATATGGTATTAAAGCCAAGACTCTGTTAACAACTTATTTTTCTTTTAGGTCCGTACACTTTTTGTCAGTGGCCTTCCTATGGACATTAAACCACGAGAGCTGTATCTTCTCTTTCGACCTTTCAAGGTAAGGTTCGATCACCTCGTTGTATGCAGCCCGCCTCCTAGTCTGTTATATGGGGTCCTTTCATGGTAGGACACAAAATGCTGGAGTAACTCAGCGAGACGGGCAGCATCTCTGGAGAGAAGGAATGGGTGACGTTTCGAGTCGAGACCCTTTAGATTGAGGGTCGGGGGGGGCGAGGGAAAACAGAATGCATACATTTTGGTTTGGTTTAGAGATGGGGCATGGAAACTGGCACTTCGGCCCACCGAGTCCGTGCCGACCAGCGATCACCGCATACTAACGCTACCCTCCGCACACTCGAGACAATCCACACTTGTACCAAGCCAGTTAACTTGCAAACCTGTATGTCTTTGGAGTGTGGGAGGAAACCGAAGATCTCCGCGATGACTGGCGGGGGAGAATGTGCAAACTCCGTACTGACAGCACCCGTAGTCGGGATCGAACCCGGGTCTCTGGTGGCGCAAGTGCGGTAATGCAGCAACTCTATCGATGCACCCCTCCCTGGACCGTGATATAAAACATGTGAATGAAAGATATGCTGAAACAAGTAACAAAGATAAAGGAAACTGGTGATTGTTAGCTGTAGCTGGGGGAAGAAAGAAAGACTTGGGTTGGGGCTACTTGAAGTTGGAGAAATCCATATCTGTACCCCAGGGTTGTAAGCTGCCCAACTTTCCAAAGTCATTTGACCAAAGCAGAGATTTCTAAATATCAAACGATGCCACACTCTGTGACGGTTATGAAATTGGGTGCATGTTTTTAGTGTTGCCGAACTTCATGTACCAACTGCCTCGCTGAATTTATTCAAAGGGATGGCGTTGAGAAGATTGCAATGTTGTCGAGCACTGCCTGGCTTCTATCTTGAAGCAAATTCTCATCTCTTCAGTGGCCTTTGGAATCTGGGAGGCTGGGGAATGTAGGATTGAACTGGTGAATGAATGATACCTTGTGTCGAGAGGAACTGCAGATGCTGACGGCAACTCCCTGGTTAACTCGTCCCTTCCAACCCAAACCACCCCCTTCTCCTGCAGCCAAACCTGTCCCTATATCTCCTCCCTCGACTCTGTCCAGGGTCTCCGACAGTCGTTTCAGGTTAGGCTGAGGTTCACTTGCACCTCCTCCATCCAACCTCATCTGCTGTATCCATTGTTCAAGGTGTGGACTCTTGTACGTCGGCGAGACCAAACTTGGACTGTTTCGCTGAACACCTTCGCTCAGTCCGCCTGGACCTACCTGATCTCCCCATTGTAAAACACTTTAATTCTCGACCCGAAACGTCGCCCATCTCCTTCGCTCCTTAGATGCTGCTGCACCCGCTGAGTTTCTCCAGCTTTTTGTGTAACCCTCGATTCTCCAGCATCTGCAGTTCCTTCTTTAACACTTTAATTTCCCTTCCCATTCCCACACTGACCTGTCTGTCCTGGGCCTCCTCCATTGTCAGTGATGCTAAACGCAAATTGGAGGAACAGCATCTCGTATTTCGCTCGGGCAGCTTACGGCCCAGTGGTATGATCATTGAGTTCTCACTTCAGGTAGCCCCAGCATTCCCTCTCTCTCCATCCCTCCCCCACCTAAGTCGCACCAGCTTCTCATTCTCACCCAACAAACAGTTAACAATGGCCTGTTTCCTTTATCATCGTTACTTTTGTGCATATCTTTCATTCATTGTTTTTTTTATCTCTCTACATCTATTTCTCTCGTTTACCTTCTCCCTAACCAGTCTGAAGAAGAGTTTCACCCCCAAAACGTCACCCATTCCTTCTCTCCAGAGATGCTGCCTGTCCCGCTGAGTTACTCCAGCTTTTTGTGTCTATCTTTCACACAAACGTCCAGAAACCAGGTTTAATCCTGATCGCTAGTAATTCATTGAGTGAAAGATAGAGGATGGGCCTTTGGCCTGCTGAGTCCATGCCCACCTTTGTTCATCCACGCTCGTTCTGTGTTATCCCACTTTGGCTAAGGCCAATTCGGAGGGCAATTAAATCTACAAACCTGCACGCATTTGGAGTGTGGGAGGAAACCCACGCGGTCACGGGGAGTTCGTACAAACTCCATACAGACAGCACCCGTAGTCTGGATCAAACAAGGGTCTCTGGTGCTATAAGGCAGCAACTCTACCACCGCATAAGTCATAGGAGCAGAGTTAGGCCATTCAGCCCATAAAGTCCAACCTTGCGTCGTACCATCGTTTTCGATCAAGATCCTAATGTAGGTGGTGCTTATGGTGCCAGAGACCCGGATTCCATTTTGTCTACGGGTGCTGACTGTACGGAGTTTGCACGTTCTCCCCGTGTCCTGCGTGGGTTTTCTCCGTGGTTTTCCGTTTCCTCTCGCGCTCCAAAGACGTGCGGGTTCGCTGGTCAATTGGCCCGGTATAAATGTAAAAATGTCCCTAGCATGTGTAGGATCGTGTTGGTGTGCGGGGATCACTGGTCGGCACGAGGTCAGTGGGCCGAAGGGCCTGTTTGTGGGCTGTGTCTCTAAACTAAGCTATTGCTCCTGAAGGTTGAGCGGCTATGGAGCTTTACTGTTGAGCTGCATAACTGGTGACCAACTGGCAGTGTGACTACAATTGGAGCATAACACTGAAGGTGCAAATTACTGGGTCCCTAACCCTTGTTGACAATCTTTGCCTTGTTGCAAGGGGGAAATCTAAGAAGGAAATGAGTTTCTTCTCCTGCACGATGACAACAGCCTGTTTAAACATGCTTGTCTTTAATTACAAGGGGAGCAGAGGCGGTCTCTTCTGCTTGCCGTCATGTCTGCTTTTCCCTTCCCTACATCGAGATGCTTGGCTTGTGAAGGTTGCCGGAACCGGCCTCCACCGCCCTCTAAGGCAAAGATGATGACTGATGAGGCGGTGATGGTGAGGCTTGAAGCAGTGGCCTATTCAAGCAAGCCAGCCATCTTCTCAAGCCAAGCACCTCAATGGAGGAAGGGGAAATGCTTTCAAGAGAGCTAGATAGAGCTCTTGAAGATAGCAGAGTCGGGGGATGTGGGGAGAAGGCAGGAACGGGTTACTGATTGTGGATGATCAGTCACGATAACATTGAATGGCAGTGCTGGCTCGAAGGGCCGAATGGCCTACTCCTGCGTCTATTGTCTATCCCTGGGCTAACGTCTAGTACTGCCTCTAATGAGAGGAATAGATCCTCAACTGGTGACCTGAGGACATGGGTTTGAGGTGAAGGGGAAAATGGACGAGGGCGTTGCCAGGACTAGAGGGTCTGAGCTGTGGAGAGAAGTCGAGTAGGCCGGGATCTCTAAGGCTTTGCTTCTCACCCTTGTACTTCACATCCTCCTGCACCCCAAGTAATAGAGGTGTATAAGATCATGAGGGGGATAGATGCACCGTGCTGCCCGACACGAGTGGGAGATGAGATTTGAGCAACATGATAATGCAGGGACTGGATATTTTTATGGGTCATATTTAGGCAGAGGAGATTGGTTTAACATGGCTTTGTACCTAACATGGACATGATGGGCTGAAGGGCCAGTCCTGTGTTGCGTTCTAGGTTCCTCGTTCTTTGGTTACAGATCAGATAACTTAATATCACAGTTTAATCAGACTAGCGAGGAAGACCAGATCCAAAACACTAAAAAAAAAACCCTGTCCCACGGTACGAGTTCATTCAAAGCGCTCTCCCGAGTTTGCCCTGATTCGAACTCGGAGTTTTACGGTAATGGCCGCACGTCGGTACTCTGGGCTCCCGTGGACATTTTTCATCCAAATGGACCACATTACACCTGTCCTTAAATCTTTTGCACTGGCTCCCTGTGTGTAAAAGGATAGATTTTAAAATTTTGTTACTGGCTTACAAGGCACTGAATGGCCTGGGTCCAAAATACATCTCTGACCTACTTGTTGTATATGAGGCACCTACACTCCTCAGGTCTTCAGGGACAGGTTGACTCTGTGTTCCCAGGGTCAGAACTAAAAAGGCTGAAGCAGCGTTCAGTTTTTATGCTCCACACCTGTGGAACAAGCTCCCTGAACACCTGAGGTGTGCACAGACTGTAACCTCATTTAAATCTGGCCTAAAAACACTGTTTACTGTAGCTTTTCCATAAACCAACATGCAGGTAATCTTAATCTTCTAATCTTAACCCTTTTATGTGCTTTTAAAATCGTTTTAATATTTTAGTGACTTCATTTTATTATACATGCAATTGCCTTATTGCTTGTTCTGTAATTTGATTTTGGCTATTTTGTTGTCCTGTGTTGTATTGTGGTTCTGCAATGTTTTTAAACCATGTTATTCTTTTGTTTCTTGTGCAAAGCGCTATGAATTGCAGCTTGTACGAATGGTGCTATATAAATAAACTTGCCTTGCCTTCATCATGTTGAAAAATCTTCCCGAGTCTTCCCGTGCTTACCTGCCGTTAGCGAGACTTCCCCAGTACCTGCGGTTAGCGCTAAGAGACGTCCCCGAGCTCCGACGTACCCGCTACGTTCATTCTCTGTGCTTACCACGAGTTTAATTTTTTTTTTTTAACTCGGGAGAGCTCTTGGAATGAACTCGTCAACCGTGGGACAGGGCTTCAACAAAGAAACTCGATCTAGATTTCAATCAATGGGGGATTACCAGAATATGTATCTTGTGTTGGGTTGCAGAACTGAACACGTTTGCGGTGCAGAAAGACAGCAAATGAATGAGAAACTTGCTATAAAGTATTGTGAAAGACTCCCAAAGAAGGGCAGCCATTTTGGGGAAGTCTCCTGGCCAGAGTAGGTGAATCGAGGACCAGGGGGTTTAAGGTGAAGGGGAAAAGATTTAATAGGAAACTGAGGGGTGACATTTTCACACAAATGGAGGTGGGTATGGAACGAGCTTGCAAAGGAGATAGTTGAGGCTGGGACTATCCTAACATTTAAGTGACAGTTAAGGGCCTGTCCCACTTTCACGACCTAATTTACAAACATTTTTACTCGGGGACATTTTCATCAAGCTAGAAAAAACGCCGCGACCTACTTGATGCCACAAGTGCCTACGACTAGCATCACGACCTACCTACGACCCCGCGAGTATGAGTCTAGGTCAAACCCAGCAGAGGTCATGAAAGTGAGACGGGGCCCTTTCGGCAGGTACATGGATAGGACGGGTTTGGAGGGGTATGGGCCAAATGCAGGCAGGTGAGACGCGTGTGGCTGGGGCATGTTGGCTGGTGTGGGCAAGTTGGGCCGAAGGGCCCGTTTCCACACTGTATCTCTCTCTGACTTCAGCTCTTAGCGGACTGGTATGCGAGTGCGTATAATAAACTGAGAATTTAATTGGCAGATTAATGCAGCAGTGCTGACCGAGTCCTCCTGGTAGTCATAACAACAGCTGTCTATCTTGCCACAGTAGCTTGGATTGTTCCACAGCCCCTATAAGCAGATAATCCAATAAACCTCAAGACTTTGCCTTGCTGAGCGAGTTTTGAGGGGGAAAAAAAACATTCCTTCCAAACCAAGAGAATTTAAAGTTGTGAAATGTAGAAAAGTGCCAGAGACCCGGATTCGATCTAGACTGCGTTGTACGTTCTCCCCGTGACCGGCATGAGTTGTCACCGGGATCACCGGTTTCCTCCCACGCTCCAAAAAAGTACAAGTTTGGAAACTAATTGGCTTGGTTAAATTGTCACTGGCGTGGGCAGAATATGGTTAGTGTGCGGGGATCACGGGTCGGCACAGACTCGATGGGCCGAAGGGTCTGTCTCATCGCTGTATCCCTAAACTAAACTTAAAAAAATGAATTTTGGCTCGAGACCCTTCGGATCAAAATGTTGGTCGATGCAACGGTGACTAGTGTGCAAAAGCTGGAACGTCATTCTTGGATTTACTCCACTGCATTCTTGAGCGCTTTGTTTAAGCAGCTTAAGTTTTAACCACCTTTTTTCGAGCTTTGATCCTTGAGCAAGAGTGGAAACTCTCTGGTTTCAGTGCAAACCCAAGTTGCAGTGCATGTGGAAGCAAATTAAATCACTCTCAAGTTAGACTAATTTAAGCAGCGCAGCATGTCCAGTCAAAGTACACTTTGAAATTCTGCTCGTTCAGTTCAACTTTAACTTTAATGTCATTGCACAAGTACAGGTACAACGAAATGCAGTTTAGCGTCAGTTCGTAGTGATAGCAATATAGGAAAAATAAATACAGAATGCAGACAATGTGGACGGAGAGACTGGAGAAATCTATCGGCGGGACTCCCAAGTTCAGCAGTGTGATGGTGTTATTGTAGAAGCTGTTCCTCATCCCACTAGTGCCGGACCTGAGGCTCCTGTACCGCCTCCCTGATGGTAGGAGGGCAAACAGTCCATGGCTAGGATGGGAGGGGTCCTTGATGATCTTCTCGGCCCGTCTCAGACACCGTTTTCGGTGGAGGGCATCCATGGCAGGGAGCGGGGCACCGATGATGTACTGGGCGGTTTTCACCACCCGTTGTAGTTAGCATAACGTTTGGCATGAAGGACTTTCACAATGTGAAAGTTTGTCAGGGCATGGGCGGGAATCACTTTTAAAACATTGGGGGGACACAATGGGGCCTGACATCTAGGGTAGGGGTCGCCAACCTAAGGCCCACGGGCCGGATCCGGCCCCTAACCCGAAATCATCCCACCCGCAGGGGTATTTTTTTTTTTTTCAATTTGTTTTCGTGACCTGGGAACTGCAGCCAGTCCCGTGGCAGGCGAGCCGACCTGGGCGTGCTGATGTCCTGGGAACTGCAGGACCTTTGGCCCACCGTGTTCGCGCCAACCAGCAATCACCCCGTACACTAGCACCATCCGACACACCAGGGACAATTTACAATTTACAGAAGTACTTGACCTACAAACCTGCACGTGTTTGGAGCGAGGGGCAGGCAAGACCACCTGGGACTGGCTGTAGAGCCCAGGTCACAAAACATGGAGGAGATTGTCGTCCCCCCCCTCAAAACATGGTGGGGTGGGGGGCAGAACAGGTCCCCCTCACCCCACCCCAGGATTTCCGTCATCCGTCAGAGTACACTGGCATTGGTCTCAGCCCCAGGTGGTGACTAACGAAACACAACTTGATATTTAATGCTATTTGTATTAAGCCCCTGTCCCACTATAAGAGGTAATTCACGAGTTCTCCTGAGTTTTCCTCCGGTTTCGAACTCGGAGAATGTCCGTAGCGGGTCCGTAGGAGTTCGTGGTTGGCTCGTAACGCTAACGGTAGGCTCGTAATGCTAACTCGAGCCATACGGTAAATACATGAGGTCTTTTCATCCCTGTTAAAATGGTTACTTTTTTACTCGTACGAGCTACTATGAGAAATCTACGGACCCGCTGTGGCCATTCTCCGAGTTCGAATCGGGGAAAATTTGTGAGAACTCGTGAATTACCTCGCTCAGTGGGACAGGGGCTTCAGGTTTAATTTAGGATCTAGGACAATATGCCAGAGCAACTGCACGGTGGCGCAGCGGTAGAGTTGCTGCCTCACAGCGCCAGAGACCCAGGTTTGATTCTAACTACGGGTGCAGTCTGTCCAGTGTTTGTACGTTCTCCCTGTAACCTGCGTGCGTTTTCTCCGGGAGTTGCCATCTCCTCTCGCGCTCCAAAGACGTACGGGTTTGCTGGTTAATTGGCTCGGTGAAATTGCAAATTGTCCCGTGCGCGTGTGTGGGTGGGGTAGTGTTGGCGTGCGGGGGTCGCTGGTCGGAGTGGACTCGAGGGCCTGTTTCCACGCTGTATCTCTAAATTAAACAGGTCAGGGCAGCGACTGTGGAAGGAATGGACGGGCAACATTTTTGGGTGGAACCCTTCAGACTGGACAAGGTTCCCAAACATTAGGAATCTTGTTCTCAAGTGGCCTTGTGCTTCTTTCTTGCCTCCCAAAAGGCAGATGAGTCCAATGTCCTCCTTATCACAAGGGGATAAGATCCTAGAATAGCTACAGCGCACTTGGAAGTCACTTGACTTGGCCATTCCATCTCTACCACAGAGGAACTTCCATCCGCTAGTTAAGATTTTTGGGTTTGCAACCCATCAATGACTGATGCAAATAGCCTTCAGTAATAGGTGGAAGTGATGAGGGAGGGAAGTATAAATAACGTTCCCACCTTTAACACGGTAGTTCATAAGTTATTGGAGCTGAATTAGGCCATTCGGCCCATCAAGTCTACTCCACCACTCAATCATAACTGCTCTATCTTTCCCTCTTAACTCCATTCTCCTGCCTTCTCCCCACAACCCCTAACACCCACGCTAGTCAAGAATGAGAACTGATGAAGTTCTGGAGTAACACAGTGGGTCCCAGGCAGCACCTCTGGACAATATGGATAAGTGACGTCTCGGTTCAGCCTGAAGAAGGGTCCTACTCCAAAACATTATCTATCCATGCTCGAAGAAGGACACAAAATGCTGGAGTAAATCAGCAGGACAGGGGAGAGAAGGAATGAATGACGTTTGGACTCGAGAACCTTCCTCAGACCCAGCATTATGCTCCCAACATTTTGTGTTGGGCTGCCCGTCCCGCTGAGTTACTCCAGCATTTTGTGCCCATCTTCAATTTAAACTGGCATCTGCGGTTCCTTCCTACACATGTCCATGGAAAACATCCAGAGAATTGTGAATCTGTGGAATTCTCTGCGGAGGCCAATTCACTGGGTGGTTTCAGAAGTTGGATAACTGAATCGATGGATGTGGGGAGAAAGCAGGAACGGGGTACTGATATCTGGATGATCAGCCATGATCATATTCGATGGCGGTGTTGGCTCGAAGGGCCTGCACCTATTTTCTATGTTTCTACCTTCTACAGAGATGCTGCCTCTCACCTCCCAAGTTGCTCCAGAGCTATCTGTTTCTCATAAAGCAGCATCTGCCTTTCCTTGTATCGGCACGTTACACAAGCTTGGTTGCTTAACCTGCTGATAACTGCTTTCCACATTCATTCACCCCTGACGCTCCCCTTTTGTTCCACACCCCACCCCCCTCCCTCTCCGTCTACTTTCTGATGAATCACTGGCCTGAAACACTAGACTATTGTCCTGAAAACAGATTTCAGTTTTTGGGTCGGAGTAGGGCTGCCAACTATCTCACTCCCAAATAAGGGACAAAAGGTCAAAATAAGGGACGGGTTCCCGACGGCAATTCGTTGACCGACTCGGCCGTGGCTGGGTGGGTGATGAGTTGACCCGGGTGCTGGACTGCACACAAAGCCCAGCCGGCGGGCCAGCTGAGGGGTTTTGGCCCGGGCCGTGTGATGCCCGGCACCCCATCCAACTCATGAACCGATGATCGTCCATGAGAAGGAGTGGTGGTGTTGGCGGTAAGCGAAGGTCGGACAGCTGGCCGGGCTGCCGACGGGGCCACGGGCGAGGCGCTGCTGCTGCTGCACTCCATGGGCTGCACTACGTCGGGATGGGTGAGGCGGGGTCCGACCTGACAGTCCCCTCGACCCGGGTAGCTACAGTCAAATACGGGACAAGGGTTGTCCCGTACGGGACAAACCAATTTAGCCCAATATCCGGGATTTAGCCCAATACGGGACAGTTGGCAACCCTATTTCCATGGAAACGGGCCCTTCGGCCTACTGGATCTGCGATCCCCACACACCCTCTGCTCAGGAGGGATGAGTTGGGCGTCTCTGAGTGGGAGGCGTCTAGTCATGGGGTCTGACCCTAGATATTTAAGATCGGGTAACGCCCAGTCGTGGGGTTGGGGTTGGAAGCAGCACGGTGACAGTAATAAAAACGTTCTCAACTTTGTTTTCGACTCATTCTTGGCTGAGTTCCTGGAGTCCCTGCTGCACCCTGCACACGCACTAGGGACAATTTTACATTTGATACCAAGCCAATTAACCTACAATCCTCTACGTCTTTTTTAAATCAAATTCATATAAAATTCTTAAAGGGTGGGACGGGCGAGATGCAGGAAACGTTCCAGTTGGGTAGTCCAGAACCAGGGGTCACAGTTTAAGAATTAGGGGTAGGCCATTTTGGACAGAGATGAGGAAAAACTTTTTCACCCAGAGAGTTGTGAATCTGTGGAATTCTCTGCCACGGAAGGCAGTGGAGGACGATTCACTGGATGTTTTCAAGAGAGAGTTAGATATAGGTCTTGGGGTTAAAGGAATCGAGGGATATGGGGCGAAAGCAAGAACGGGATTCTGATTTTAGATGATCAGCCATGATCATATTGAATGGCGGTGCTGGCTCGAAGGGCCGAATGGCCTACTCCTGCACCTTTTTTTTTTCTCTCTCTGTTTGTGTGGGAGGAAGACGAATATCTCGGAGAAAACCTACGCAGGTCAAGGTGAGAATGTAAGACTCTGTGCAGGCAGCACCCGTAGTCGGGATCGAACCCGGGTCTCTGGCGCTGTGAGGCAGCAACTCTACCGCTGTGCCGCATGACTTGCTGAGTTTCCCCAGCTCTTTCTGTCTCTCGCAGATCAGTTTGGTTGAAATTGGCACCTTTGGGGGGGGCCCCCCCCCCCCGGTCCATGCCGACCATTGGTCACTAAGTTCATTAGTTACATGAGCAGAATTAGGCCATTCGGCCCATCAAGTCAACTCCCTCATTCAATCATGGCTGATATATCTTTCCCTCTCAAACCCATTCTCCTGCCTTCTCCCCCATAACCCCTGACACCCGTACTAATCAAGAATCTATCTATCTCCATTGATGTGGCCTCCACAGCCTTCATTGCCACAGAAGGCTGTGGAGGCCACATCAATGTGCCTCCATCTTCTTCCTAAAGGAACGTGCTTTAAATTCTGAGGCTGTGACCTCTGGTCCTAGACTCTCCCACTAATGGAAACATCCCCTCCACATCCACTCTATCCAGGCCTTTCACTATTCAGTAAGTTTCGATGAGGTCCCCCCCTCATCCATCTAAACTCCAGCGAGTACAGGCCCAGTGCCTTCAAACGCTCATCGTATGTTAACCCACACATTCCTGGGATCATTCGTGTAAACCTCCTCTGGACCCTCTCCAGAGCCAGCACACACGCCCTCCGATATGGGGCCCAAAACTGCTCTCAAACTCTAACAAGCTCCCCTCTCTTGTGCCCCACCTAGATTTTCTCTTCTTCTCCCCCCCCCCCACCCGTCCATTCCTTCCTGTACCTTCACGATTCACAGCTCTTCAATCCCTGTCTCGTCCCTTTTATTAATCTCTGACTTCTGCCCAACCATCTGCCTATCTAACACCTCCCCTTGTCTGACGTGCCATGCTTTATCCACCCCCTCCTCTCTCCCAGCTGCGCCCTCCACCCCTGCGAACAGTCTGAAGAAGGGTCCCAACCAGGAACGTCACCGATCCATGTTCTCCTGAGATGCTGCCTGACCCGCTGGGTTGCTCCAGTACTTTGTCGAAACCAAGAACTGCAGATGCTGCTTTATAATGCCCCTGTCCCACTTAGGAAACCTGAACGGAAACCTCTGGAGACTTTGCGTCCCACCCAAGGTTTCCGTGCGGTTCCCGGAGGTTTTTGTCCTCCGGCAACCGCCTTCAACTAGCATCGCAACCGGCTTTGGAGGAGTGCTTTGATCTCTCATTTTCACATCTTGCCCCTCCATATCTCTAGATTCCTACCCCCGACCCTCAGTTTGAAGAAGGGTCTCGACCCAAAATGTCGCCCATTCCTTTTATCTAGACATGTGCCTCTCCCGCTGAGTTATTCCAAAATTTTGTGTCTATTTGAAGTGATGGGTAAAATGGAAAAACTATTTAACTTCCTTATACAAGAGGCCATTCGACCCTTTTAGTCTATACTAGCTCAGCAGTCCCATTCCCTGTTTGCATTCCTGCCACCTCTTCTCTCTGCCATGCCCAGGAAAGTCCATATATTAGAGCAGAATTAGGCCATTTGGACCATCGTATTTGCTTTGCCATCGATCACGTGTGCTCTTTTTCGCTCTCAACCCCATTCTCCTGCCTTCTCCCTATAACCTTTGACGCCCATATGCCCCCGTCCCACTTAGGAAACCTGAACGGAAACCTCTGGAGACTTTGCGCCCCACCCAAGGTTTCCGTGCGGTTCCCGGAGGTTTTTGTCCTCCGGCAACCACCTTCAACTAGCATCGCAACCGGCTTCGACTAAAAAAATTACCGATTTTAAAAACGGAAACCACTTTCGAGCATTAGGGAGACTGACAAAAACCTCCGGGAACCGCACGGAAACCTTGGGTGGGGCGCAAAGTCTCCAGAGGTTTCCGTTCAGGTTTCCTAAGTGGGACAGGGGCTTTAGTCAGCGTGGCAATGGGCCCTTCAGCCCACAAGTCCATGCCGAACAGCAGTCTCCCGCTCGCTGGTTCTATCCCACATACTTTGGGTCTCTGGTGCAACAAGGCAGCAGCTCCACCTCAGTACAGCCCTAAGTTACAAGGCACAAATTGCTGGAGTAACTCAGCCGGCCGGGCAGCTCTGGAGAAAATGGGTAGGTGACATTTTGGGTCACGGCCTGTCGGAGCGCTGGAGTTACTCCAGCCCTTTGTCTTTTAGGGAAGGTGGTTAAATGGTTGAACACAGAGCTTTGAGTCTGCCTGAGAGTCATCCAGGGATGACGTATTGCCTTTGCACACTAATCATCGTTGCAATGACGGCCAATTTATAGTCGCTGTGCCCCTTGGTTACAGAACAGTGAAAGGCCTGGATAGAGTGGATGTGGAGAGGACGTTTCCACTAGTGGGAGAGTCTAGGACCAGAGGTCACAGCCTCAGAATTAAAGGACGTTCTTTTAGGAAGGAGATGAGGAGGAATTTCTTTAGTCAGTGGGTGGTGAATCTGTGGAATTCTTTGCCACCGATGGCTGTGGAGGCCAAGTCAGCGGATATATTTGATGCAGAGATAGATAGATTCTTGATTAGTATGGGTGCCGGGGATTATGGGGAGAAGGCAGGAGAATGGGGTTAGGAGGGAGAGATACATCAGCCATGATAGAATGGCGGAGTAAACGCGATGGGCCGAATGGCCTAATTCTGCTCCTATTAGAAACATAGAACATAGAAAAATAGGTGCAGGAGTAGGCCATTCGGCCCTTCGAGCCTGCACCGCCATTCAATGTGATCATGGCTGATCATCCAACTCAGTATCCCGTACCTGCCTTCTCTCCATACCCCCTGATCCCTTTAGCCACAAGTGCCACATCTAACGCCCTCTTAAATATAGCCAATGAACTGGTCTCAACTACCTTCTGTGGCAGAGACTCACCACTCTCTGCGTAAAGAATGTTTTCCTCATCTCAGTCCTAAAGGAATTCCCCCTTATCCTTGGACTGTGACCCCTTGTTCTGGACTCCCCCAACATCGGGAACAATCTTCCAGCATCTAGCTTGTCCAACCCCTTAAGAATTTTGTAAGTTTCTATAAGATCCCCCCTCAATCTTCTAAATTCCAGCGAGTACAAGCCGAGTCTATCCAATCTTTCCTCATATGAAAGTCCTGACATCCCAGGAATCACTCTGGTGAATCTTCTCTGTACCCCCTCTATGGCAAGGATCCTTAGATTTGGAGACCAAAACTGTACGCAATACTCTAGGTGTGGCCTCACCAAACCCCTGTACAACTGCAGTAGAACCTCCCTGCCCCTATACTCAAATCCTTTTGCTATGAATGCTAACATACCATTTGCTTTCTTCACTGCCTGCTGCACCTGCATGCCTACTTTCAATGACTGGTGTACCATGACACCCAGGTCCCGTTGCATCTCCCCTTTTCCTAATCTGCCACCATTCAGATAATAGTCTGCCCTCATGTTTTTGCCGCCAAAGTGGATAACCTCACATTCCTTTTGACCTTATGGTTACAATGAATGGCCACAGTGCTCCCTTCTGAACATGCAGTAAGATGTGACGTATAACCCCCTCAAAGCTTTCGCAACCTAACTGCTATTTAAGAGGGCCTTGAGATTGGAATTGGTCTGATTCTCTGAATTGATGCATTACTGTGAGTCTAAACAATTGACTTCAAAACAGTGGTTAGAATATGAGTAAGAAGGAACTGCGGATGCCTGAAAATCGAAGGTAGACAAAAATGCTGGACAAACTCAGTGGGCGAGGCAGCATCTATGGAGCGAAGGAATAGGCGATGTTTCGGGTCAGTCTGAAGAAGGGCTTCGACCCTTCGCTCCATAGATGCTGCCTCGCCCACTGAGTTTCTCCAGCATTTTTGTCTATGTCAGACAATGAGACCAGTTTAGAGATGCAGCACGGAAAGAGGTCCTTCGGCCCACAGAGTCCACGCCAACCGGCGATCCCGGCACACTAACGCCGCCCAACGGGTTAGGGCTTTTCCAAGCCAATTAGCCTACAAACCCGCACGTCTTTGGAGTGTGGGAGGAAACCGGAGAAACCCACACGGTAACGGGGAGAGCGTGCAAACTCCACACAGATGGCAGCTGCCATCAGGATTGAACCCGAGGCCCTGCAACTCTGCCGTTGCTGAGGCAGCAATTTGGCTGCGTAAACTGGCGCAGTGGCCAAGTTGCACAATGTCCCGTCAAATCATCTCGACTTCTTTTTTTAATTTGGTTAAATTCTGGGTTGTGATTAATAATCACCTGTTCCATGTATTTTCCAGCTGTGTCATCATCAGCAGCATATCTGGTTTAACAAGTTCTAATCTTGACTATCGACCAGTTGTCTTTGTTTTATTTTAAACATTTATTTCAGCCTCAAAGTCCAAACAAGAGATGACTTTACATAAAATACATTGCATATAAAACGCCGTAAAATACATAAAAGCTTAGTAAATTACTTAAGAGCATTATTATGCCCCTGTCCCACTTAGGAAACCTGAACGGAAACCTCTGGAGACTTTGCCCCCCCCACCCAAGGTTTCCATGCGGTTCCCGGAGGTTTCCGTCCTCCGGCAACCACCTTCAACTAGCATCGCAACCGGCTTCGACTAAAAAATTACCGATTTTTAAAACGGAAACCACTTTCGATCATTAGGGAGACTGACGAAAACCTCCGGGAACCGCACGGAAACCTTGGTGGGGCGCAAAGTCTCCAGAGGTTTCCGTTCGGGTTTCCTAAGTGGGACAGGGGCATAAGAGAAAATTGCCTTCATTGCTGTAATATCATGTGCTTGAAGCAGTAACCCTCGTCTATTTTGCTAATAATTCTATTGCTGTATTCTCTCTCCAGGGGTATGAAGGCTCGCTGATCAAACTCACCGCCAAACAGGTGAGCAATTTTCCTTTTGGTTTACCAGGTTTCTATCATTCGGATGCAATATTAATTATTTTAAATTAAAATAATCATAAAGATGTCTAATTCTATCGGCCGCTGGAGTTGTTGGGCTGTGATTTATTGTTGGGTTAGCTCCTGCATCTAGTCTTCACGACCTTCATGACCTGTTCTTGTAATCTGCGACGTGATGTTGTAAAACCAAGTTTTAGCTTGGTTTATAGATGCAGCGTGGAAATGGGCACTTCGGTCACGCAAGCCAGGGACAAATTGTAGCAGTTGTAACAATCCAATTAGCGGACAAACCTGTAGGTCTTTTGGAGTGTGTGAAGAAACCAGAGATACCTGAGAGAGGTCACGGGGAGAACGTGCGAACTCCGTACAGACAGCACCCGTGGTCAGGATCGAACCTGGGACCAGGGTCTCTGGCGCTGTAAGGTAGCAACTCTACCACTGCTCCGCCATGATCCTTAACTGCAGATGCTGGAAAAATCGAAGGTATACAAAAAAAAAGCTGGGGAAACTCAGCAAGTGAGGCAGCATCTATGGAGCGAAGGAATAGGCGACGTTTCGGGTCCCATAGATGCTGCCACACCCGCTGAGTTTCTCCAGCATTTTTGTCCACCTAAAAAAAAAAAAAAACCATTCATTCGGATCCAGTGAGCTCTTGTTTGCTAGTTTAGTACTTTAGCAGCACTGTGGCACAGCGGTAGAGTTGCTGCCTTGCAGCGCCAGAGACCCTGGTCCCAGGTTCGATCCTGACCACGGGTGCTGTCTGTACGGAGTTTGCACGTTTCACCGCGTGACCTGCATGGGTTTTCTCTGAGATCTTCGGTTTCCTCCCACACTCCAAAGACGTACAGGTTTGTAGGTTAATTGGCTTGGTGTAAAATGTAAAATAGAAAACATAGAAATTGGGTCGTGAAAGTGGGACAGGCCCTTAAACATAGAAACATAGACAATAGGTGCAGGAGTAGGCCATTCGGCCCTTCGAGCCTGCACCGCCATTCAATATGGTCATGGCTGATCATCCAAATCAGTATCCTGTACCTGCCTTCTCTCCATACCACCTGATCCCTTTAGCCACAAGGGCCACATCTAACTCCCTCTTAAATATAGCCAATGAACTGGTCTCAACTACCTTCTGGGGCAGAGAATTCCACAGATTCACCACTCTCTGTGTGAAATTTGTTTTTCTCATCTCGGTCCTAAAAGACTTCCCCCTTATCCTTAAACTCTGACCCCTTGTGTGCCTAGTGTGTGTAGGATAGTGTTAATGTGGGGGGAACGCTGGTCAGCGCGGACCTGCAGGGCCCTGTTTCCACGCTGCATCCCTGAACTAAATGTGCTGTGGGGTGGGGTAAAGGTTGAACCAATGTGTTGGTGGCATTTAAAAGATGGGTGTATGCAGGGAATGGAGGAATGAGTTATGTTCAGGTAGATGCATGATGGTCTGACCCAACAGTGTGGGACAAAGACCCTGTGTGGTGCCCACTGTTCCTCGCTCTTTGCTTTGCCCACGGAGGTAGGGGTCTGTGCAGGAGTCAATAGACAATAGGTGCAAGAGAAGGCCATTCGGCCCTTCGAGCCAGCACCGCCATTCACTGTGATCATGGCTGATCATCCCCAATCAGTACCCCGTTCCTGCCTTCTCCCCATATCCCCTGACTCCACTATAAGAGCCCTATCTAGCTCTCTCTTCAAAGCAAAGATTATAGAGCAAGATGCGCCACTCCGTGGAAAAGGCGTAGTATCACGTGTGTGATTGTCGACGCCATATTAGCGGACCAGAGATGGCGTCGACTATGGCGTCTATTGGGAAACTAGGCTTCTCTATGATCTTTGTCTCTCGATCTGCCGCTGTGTAATCCGCTCCAAAGCTACAGAGCAGTTGCAAGCAAAGATTATAGAGGAGCAAAATGCATTAGAAAGTTATTAGATTTATTTGTAATAGATCTTTACTTGCCTCTCGATCCCTCTCTATCCCCTCTCTTCTCTCGATCACCCTCTCTTCTTTATCGCTCTCTCCCCTCTCGATATCTTTCTCTCCCCTCTCGATATCTTTCTCTCCCCTCTCGATCTTTCTCTCCCCTCTCGATATCTTTCTCTCCCCTCTCGATCTCTTTCTCTCCCCTCTCGATCTCTTTCTCTCCCCTCTCGATCTATCTCTCTCCCCTCTCGATCTATCTCTCTCCCCTCTCGATCTATCTCTCTCCCCTCTCGATCTATCTCTCTCCCCTCTCGATCTATCTCTCTCCCCTCTCGATCTCTTTCTCTCCCCTCTCGATCTCTTTCTCTCCCCTCTCGATCTCTTTCTCTCCCCTCTCGATCTCTTTCTCTCCCCTCTCGATCTCTTTCTCTCCCCTCTCGATCTCTTTCTCTCCCCTCTCGATCTCTTTCTCTCCCCTCTCGATCTCTTTCTCTCCCCTCTCGATCTCTTTCTCTCCCCTCTCGATCTCTTTCTCTCCCCTCTCGATCTCTTTCTCTCCCCTCTCGATCTCTTTCTCTCCCCTCTCGATCTCTTTCTCTCCCCTCTCGATCTCTTTCTCTCCCCTCTCGATCTCTTTCTCTCCCCTCTCGATCTCTTTCTCTCCCCTCTCGATCTCTTTCTCTCCCCTCTCGATCTCTTTCTCTCCCCTCTCGATCTCTTTCTCTCCCCTCTCGATCTCTTTCTCTCCCCTCTCGATCTCTTTCTCTCCCCTCTCGATCTCTTTCTCTCCCCTCTCGATCTCTTTCTCTCCCCTCTCGATCTCTTTCTCTCCCCTCTCGATCTCTTTCTCTCCCCTCTCGATCTCTTTCTCTCCCCTCTCGATCTCTTTCTCTCCCCTCTCGATCTCTTTCTCTCCCCTCTCGATCTCTTTCTCTCCCCTCTCTTCTCGATTTCCCTCTCTCCCTCCCTTCCCTCTGTGTGAGAGTTGGCAGCCCTGCTATGGCTTCGGCCCAAAAGAGGATAGAAATAAATTACATAATGGTCTTTGTAGGAAGATTTTAATGAGCTCTTCTATCCAAAGATTTGCTTCTATCTGTCCCACCATATATTTATATGAATGTGTGTTTGTGTGTGCCTGTAATTTTGTGCACAGTGTGTGTTAAAGCAATACAAGGGAAGCTGCACAATGCAATGCAAGGTAAACTACGCAAAGGAGGGGCTGGGGAGGAAAGATGCGAGGGAAATGGGGGAACGGGGGAAAAGGGAGGGGGAGAGAGAGAGAGGGAAGGAGGGGGGGGAGGGGAGGGGAGGGAGATCGAGAGACGATAGGGCAGAGAGGGATCGAGGGGAAAGGGAGGGAGAGGGAGATCGAAAGAGGGGGAGAAAGGGATCGAGAGGGATCGAGAGGGGGAGAGAGGGATCGAGAGGTAAATAAAGATCTATTACAAATAAATCCAATAACTTTCTAATGCATTTTGCTCCTCTATAAGTGTTAAAGAAGGAGCGGATTACACATGGGGGGGGCAATCCGCCAAAATGGCGGCCGTGACGTTCCGTTACGTACTGCACACCAGTCCATTGGATTTCCACTGAGTGGCGCACCTTGCTCCTCTATAATCTTTGCTTCAAAGTATCCAGAGAACTGGCCTCCACTGCCCTCCGAGGCAGAGAATTCCACATTCTGAGGAAAAAGTGTTTCCTCATCTCCATTCTAAATGGCTTACTCCTTATTCTTAAACTGTGGCCCCTGGTTCTGGACTCTCCCGAACATCGAGAACATGCTTCCTGCCTCTAGCATGTCCAAGCCCTAGACAATCTTATGTTTCAACAAGATCCCTCTCATCCTTCTAAACTCCAGAGTGTACAAGCCCAGCCGCTCCATTCTCTCAGTATATGACAGTCCCGCCATCCCGGGAATTAACCTTGTAAACCTACTCTGCACTCCCTCAATAGCAAGAATGTCCTTCCTCAAATTAGGGGACCAAAACTGCACACACTACTCCAGGTGTGGTCTCACTAGGGCTCTGTACAACTGCAGAAGGACCTCCTTGCTCCTACATTGGGTTCCTCTTGTTATCAAGGCCAACATGCCATTTGCTTTCTTCACTCCTGGGTCTCTAGTCCTGGAATTATTCCATGTTGCTGCAGTCTCAGTGGGAGGTCCCTTGAATTCAATTCTTGGAGACTGGATAGAGTGGGTGTGGCGAGGATGTTTCCACTAGTGGCAGAGTCCAAGAGCAGAGGCCAGAGCCTCAAAATAAAAGGAAGCTTATTAGGAGCAGACAAGGGCATTCGATCCAATTTGTGCTCCCAGCCCCAAAGACAGATGTGTGCAGCAATTTGTTCTTCCCACGCACTATTAAAGCATGGAATAATCTCCACCAAGCCACGGTTGCCCAGCCAGATGCAACTAAATTTAAAGTGGCACTTTCTTCCCAATAACCCTCTCTGGCTAAACCCCTCCCTTCACCACCTCCAGTTTAAATTCCAGTTGGAATATTTTGGAGGACCAAGAACCAAGCTCCTTTATGAAGGAGATGAGAAGGAATTTCCTTCATGGGGGGGGGGGGTGAATATGTGGAATTCATTGCCACTGAAGGCTGTGGAGGCCAAGTCGGTGGATATTTTTAAAAGGCCTGTCACACTTTCACGACCTAATTCACAACCTTGTTTTACTCATGGACATTTTTCATCATGTTGAAAAAACGCCCCGACCCACTTGGTGCCTACAACTAGCATCACGACCTACCTGTGACCTCCTACGACCTCATGACGACCATGCTGCGAGTATGAGTCGAAGGCAAACTCGGCAGAGGTGGTGAACGTGGGACAGGCCCTTAAACATAGAAACATAGACAATAGGTGCAGGAGTAGGCCTTCGAGCCTGCACCGCCATTCAATATCATGGCTGATCATCCAACTCTGTATCCTGTATCTGCCTTCTCTCCATACCCTCCTGATCCCTTTAGCCACATCTAACTCCCTCTTAAATATAGCCAATGAACTGCCCTCAACTGCCCTTCTGTGGTTTTCTGGCAGAGAATTCCACAGATTCACCACTCTCTGTGTGAAAAATGTTTTTCTCGTCTAGGTCCTAAAAGACTTCTCTCCCCCCCCCCCCCCCCCCTTAAGGCGGAGATGAAGAGATTCTTAATTGCTAGTTAGGGTTTCGGGGGTTATGGGGAGAAGTCAGGAGAATGGGGTTGGGAGGGAAGGATAGATGAGCCATGATTGAATGATGGAGTGGACTTGATGGGCCGAATGGCCTAATTCTGCTCCTGGAACTTAAGGACTTAAGACACGGTGTATCTGATGTGCACTCGGTGTCCGATATAGTGTGGCTTTTAATACTCCAGGGAATTCACTTCAATTGAATAAATGATTATAGCCACAATATATACACACCTGTTCAGTACAAACAGTGTAGTGTCTAGGCCATAATTCCCAGCTATTAACAAGATTCTTAATCTCTATTGGAAGGTTTATGCAACATTTGCAAAGGACTAGATATTCCTGGTCGATGCAGTGAGTGTTTAGATTGCTTCTAGTTTAGTATCTAGCTTGCGTGATTGAATCGGACCCCGTGTCAGACACTTATGTACTGTGTCTGTCGGATCTGCCATTCATTTACAGTTCTGGCAAAGAGTGCATCCTTCTGGTGGTGTTTTGCCGTTCGAAATCTGGAAGTGATCTTCCGAGAGTTTACATTATTTCCTCTGTCACTTTGTGCAACAGCCCCGGCCGAACAAATCGCTTGTAATCGCGTCCATGTGTCGAGTGGAGCTGGTGTTATTGTTGCAGGAAGGAGCTGCAGATGTTGGCTTCGACCAGAGATAGACGCACAATGTTGGAGTAATGTTGGCCCCTCTTGGCCGTCCTATGTGCGTCAAGCAGATGGCGCGCGGAGATTCTGTACATCGCCATGCGCGCATCACGTGCGTGGGACGACGCGCGTGACGTGTAAATGATGTCGCGTAAAATAACGCAAAAATATATTTACGGCCAAGTGGGATAGGCCCTTAACTCAACGGGACAGGCCGCATCTCTGGAGAGAAGGAATGGGTGACGTTTCAGGTCAACAGACAATAGGTGCAGGAGGAGGCCATTCGGCCCTACGAGCCAGCACCGCCATTCAATGTGATCATGGCTGATCATCCCCAATCAGTACCCCGTTCCTGCCTTCTCCCCAACCCCCGCTGACTCCGCTATCTTTCAGAGCCCTATCTAGCTCTCTCTTGAAAGCATCCATAGAACCAGCCCTTTGAAGCAGAGGATTCCACAGACTCACCACTCTCTGTGAGAAAAAGTGTTTCCTCCTCTCCGTTCTAAATGGCTTACCCCTTATTCTTAAACTGTGTGGCCCCTGGTTCTGGACTCCCCCAACATCGGGAACATGTTTCCTGCCTCCAGCGTGTCCAAACCCTTAACGATCTTGTATGTTAAAGGTCGAGACCCTTCTTCAGACTGAAAGTCGGGGGAGAGGGAAACGAGAGATGGATGATAAAGAGAGAGATAGAACAACAAATGAAAGATATGCAAAGAAGTAACGATGATAAAGGAAACGGGCCATTGTTAGGTGATAACGAGAAGCTGGTGCAACTTGGGTGGGGGAGGGATGGAGAGAGAGGGAATGCCGGGGTTACTTGAAGTTGGAGAAATCAATGTTCATACCACTGGGCTGTAAGATGCACAAGCAAAATATGAGATACCTTTCCTCATAACCCCGACATTCCCCCTCTCTCTATCCCCCCCCAAGTCGCACCAGCTTCTTGTTTCACCCAACAAGCAGATACTGATGGCCTGTTTCGTTTATCATTGTTACTTTTCTGCATATCTTTCTTCCATATCTTCCCTTTCCCGGGACTTTCAGTCCGAAGAAGGGTCTCGACCCGAAACGTCGCCCATTCCTTCTCTCCAGAGATGCTGCCTTGCCCCGTTGAGTTACTCCAGCATTTTGTGCCTATCTTTGGTGTTATGGGAGCTTGCTGTCAACCAAGCTAGTGCATCGGTTGAATAAACCAGTTTCCGGCCTAAACACCCTGCTTGGAATCACAATTCACGCTGTCCATGGGGTAACGCAGTGGGCGGAGGAATAACATGTCGTACCTTTAGAAATATGAGGAGGAATTTCTTTAGTCAGAGGGTGGTGAATCTGTGGGATTCTTCGCCACAGAAGGTTGTGGAGGCCAAGTCGATGGATATTTTTCAGGCAGAGATAGATTCTCAATTAGTACGGGTGTCAGAGGTTGTGGGGAGAAGGCAGGGGAATGGGGTTAGGAGGGAGAGATAGATCAGCCATGATCGAATGGTGGAGTAGACTTGATGGGCTGAATGGCCTAATTCTGGCTCCTGGAACTTATGAGCATACAAGGCATTGTCTAAGTTGCTTATTGGGCCCATGTGTTAAATTGAACTCGTGGTATTGCTGTCATCAAGTGTAAAAAATACATCTTGGATATCAGTCGAATCTATACCAGTTGCTGTATAGATGGTATCTATACACATCTCATTGTGTACACTCTAATTGGAATTAAAATCCACGCTCTCCATGGGGTGGCACAGTGGATAGATCCGCTGCCTTGCAGCGCCAGAGACCAGAGTTCGATCCTGACCTCGGGTGCTGTCTGCGTGGAGTTTACACGATCTCCCTGTGACCACGTGGGTTTCCTCCTGGTGCTCCGGTTTCCCCCCGCATCCCTAAGACGTGCGAGTCTGTAGGTTAAACGGCCTCTGTCTCCTCTACTTCCATGTGTGGGGGAATAGAGAAAGTGGGATAACATGAAACTGGTGTGAACGGGTGATTGATGGCCGGTCTGGCCTTGGCGGGCCGAAGGGCCTGTTTCCATGCTGTCTCTATCGATCAATGCACCCAATTGGCGGCACATTCCTGCTAAATGTCTGGGGGTTACACAAAAAGCTGGAGAAACTCAGCGGGTGCAGCAGCATCTAAAGAGCGAAGGAGCGAGGCGACGTTTTGGGTCGAGACCCTTCTTCAGACTCTATTTGGCTGAACCTGGTGTTCCGTTCTGTTGAGAAAATTGGCTAAATTTTTAAGAAATGGTCCGAGGGCCTTTGAAATATCCAAATTCAGGAGGTTGTCACTGAAGCCAATGTTATGTTGAGGGGGGGGGCGCGAGGTTGGAATTCAGTCCGTGACGGAAGAGGATGGGTCTGTGGTCTGATCGTCTGAAACCAATTGTACATGGAGCAGGTTGATTAGGTTTTGTTGTGTCTTGGGCAGTTGCCACGGCAACGTCTGCACTTGGTGCACTAATGTGCACTGAACTGTAACCACTTCCCCTCTGCCAACTTTAGGGAAAAGTTTAGTTTAGCGATACAGCGTTGAACTGGGCCCTTTGGCCCACCGGGTCCGCGCCGACCAGCGATCCCCGCACATTAACACTATCCCACACACACACACACTAGGGGCAATTTATGCACGCAGACATCCACGGGGCAATTTACACACACACACACACACACACACTTAACCTACAACAGACCTGTACGTCTTTAGAGTGTGGGAGCAGCCGGAGAAAGCCCACGCAGATCACAGGGAGAACGTGCAAACTCCGTACCGACAGTGCCCGTAGTCGGGATTGAATCCGGCGCAGTAAGGCAGCATCTCGACCGCTGCGCCCCAAGTTCTACTTGTGCACGTTTGCAGGGGTAAGAGGTGGGTGTCGCCCCTTAGAATCTGGATGGCAACACGAGCCAGTTTAGATCCATGGGTGATGGGAGCAGAATTAGGCCATTCGGCCCATCGAGTCTACTCTGCCATTCAATCACGGCTGATCTATCTTTCCCTCTCAACCTCATTCTCCTGCCTTCTCCCCATAGCTTCTGACACCCTCGACATTCTGCACCTTAAAAATACACAATGAAGGCCTCCGCATCAGTCTTTGGCATTGAGTTCCACAGATTCAATTCAAGAGAGTTTATTGTCATGTGTCCCAGATAGGACAATGAAATTCTTGCTTTGCTTCAGCACAACAGAATATAGTCGGCATGAATGCAGTAGGCATGATTCGTGAACCTTTGAATAAATAAATTCCTCCTCGTCTCCTTTCTAAAGGTACATCCTTGTATACTGAGGCTGTGCCCTCTGCCCCTAGACTCTCCCACTAGTGGAAACATCCTCTCCACATTCACCATTCACTATTCACCGAGGTTCAAAAGATCAGGCCCTTTCCTCCGACTGGATTCGGACTAATACCCAGTCTGGAGATCTGGCTATCATGGCGGAACAGTAGAGTTACTGCCTTACAGCGCCAGAGACCCAGGTTCGATCCTGACTACGGGTGCTGTTTGTATGGAGTTTGCATCCGTGACCTGCGTGGGTTTGCCCCAGATCTCCGGTACCCTCCCACACTCCAAAGACGTGCAGGTTAATTGGCTTGGTATCATTGCAAATTGGCCGTAGTGCTTAGGATAGCGATCAGGGCCGGACTTTCACCTGCTGAGGCCCTAAGCTGTATGAAATGTGAGGCCCTTCTCTAAAATAATTCGGGTAAAAAATGATAAAATTAAAATATGCTTCAAAAAAATGAGGCCCCCCGAGGGTGTGTGGCCCTAAGCTACAGCTTATTTAGCTTATAGGTAAGTCCAGCACTGATAGCGATAGTGCATGGGGATCGCTGGTCGGCACAGAATTGGTGGGCCGAAGGGCCTGTTTCCGCGCTGTATCTCTAATCTAAACTAAGGCTCCCGACCCAAAAGATCACCTGTCCATGTTCACCACAGATGTTGCTTGCTGAATTGCTGAATTAGTTCTTTTTCCCAAACCTCTTGTGTAGGTATTAAATCCAGTCTCTGCAATCTCATTCTTATTCAGTGATCTGTTGCAAGCCAAAAGTCTTTTGAGAAATGTAGTCAACTTCACATGAATTGGCATTGGAGGAACATAGACAATAGTAACCAGCCAACGGATGCAGTAATCATTAAATCCTGAGCTATATATATATATATTCCGTTTGAGCAGTTAATGCTCACCATAACTATCTTTAGTTTACAGATACAGCGCGGAACGAGGCCTTCAGCCCACCGAGTCCGTGCCGGCCAGCGATCCCCGCACATTAAAACTATCCCACACACACATACACACACTAGGGACAATTTTAACATCATACATTTTTATACCAAAGCCAATTAATCTACAAACCTGCACGTCTTTAGAGTGTGGGAGGAAACCGAAGAACTCTGAGAAAACCCACGCAGGTCACGGGGAGAACGTGCAAACTCCGTGCAGGCAAGCGCCCGTAGGCGGGATGGGACCCGTGTCTCTGGCGCAGTGAGGCGGCGACTCTACTGCTGTGTGCAGTGGTTACTGATGGGGAGAGCAGATTCACGGCCACTCCTGCCAAATGGATGAAAATTCAACCCAGGCTAAGTCAACATCTCTCTCCCTCATAAAGCCTTGGCGTCAGAACTTGTTCCCAATTGGCAAAGCAAACACATTAGTGAAACCTAACTCTTGGTGCGTGAATGGTACCACTTCCCTGATACGTCAGGGCCTGTCCCACTTTCACGACCTCTGCCGAGTCTGCCCTTGACTCGTACTCGCAGCACGGTCGTCACGAGGTCGTAGCAGGCTGCGATGCTAGTCGTAGGTACTCGTGGCATCAAGTAGGTTGGGGAGATTTTTATTGTAGCATGATGAAAAATGTCTGCGATTAAAATAGGTCGTGAAAGTGGGACAGTCCCTTTAAGCATATTGATATGGCGGAGAATTCCCTGCTCCGTGTCTTAATTTTAGTTTAGACTGGGGGTTCCCAACCTTTTTCATCCCGTTTACCCCTGGCAACTTTAATAGCGTATAACGATGCTATTTCACTTATTTACGAACAACTAATGATGGACAGATACCAGAATTAAACCCAGTCCGTCAGTGAGAAAAAAATAAGTACAAACCCTCGGGGGCGGGGGGGGGGGGGGTTGGGGGGGTAAATTTACACCACGTTGGGAACCCTTGGTTTAGAGTGTGGAAACTGGCCCTTCTGCCCATCGAGTCTGTCCAAACGACCATCACCCATTCACTCTAATTCTATGCTGCACACTAGGGGGGTAATCTACAGAGGTCAATTGACCTACAAACCTGCACGTCTTTGGAGTATGGGAGTTAACCCTCGCAGTCACGGGGGGGGGGGGGGGGAGGGGAATCGTGCAAACTCCGTACAGGCAGCACCCGTGGTCGGGATCGAACCTGGGTCCCCAGAGCTGTAAGGTAGCGACTCTACCGCTGTGCCACCCTTAATGTTGGAACTGCATGGCTTCAACTTGAGTTGAGAATAAAAGTAATTCTAGAAGGAAACTGAGATGAGAAGTTAATGGCTATTTTATCGTTGATGTCAAAGCCATTTGGTTATATGGGCAGTCGCTTGCGTGTAGTAATGGCGGGTTTTTTAATATCGTGTAGGTCTGTTCGAGAGTTAACTTGCTTTGACCAGCTTCGGCAGTGTTGCCCAAAATGGACATAGTGCTGCAGTAACTCAGTGGGTCGGGCAGCATCACTGGAGGACATGGATTAGGTGACGTTTCTGATCGGGAGCCTTCTTTAGACTG
>OY740820.1:15458060-15580560 GCA_963514005.1 Raja brachyura
GAAGTGTTTGTTTGTGTGCTATCCAGTCGGTGGAAAGACTGTAACGTGATTACAATCAAGCTGGTCAGCTTCCCTTTGTCAGCAATAGCTCTGAATCCAGGCAGCCTTCTCGATAAAAAGGTGAATCACAATTTTGTGCCCCAGAATCTGAACCCATGTTGATCTAACTCTAAATAGGCGAATCCCAGACTGACCACAAGTTGCAGTGAAAGACAGTTGCTTTTAAGTTCAATACCCAGTCAGTACCCCATGGGTTGATACCCAAAGCATTTAATAGCAATGAAGGGGGTGCACCTTCAATGATATTGAGATTTCTGCACCAAATGTGATGGAGGTTTCTGCTTCTTGCGAATGAAACTTAAACCAAAGAAATAGTTGGATCTCAATAGACAATAGGTGCAGGAGTAGGCCATTTGGCCCTTCGAGCCAGCACCGCCATTCAATGTGATCATGGCTGATCATCCCTAATCAGTACCCCGTTCCTGCCTTCTCCCCATATCCCCTGACTCTGCTATTTTTAAGAGCCCTATCTAGCTCTCTCTTGAAAGCATCCAGAGAACCTGTCTCCACCGCCCTCTGAGGCAGAGAATTCCACAGACTCACCACTCTCTGTGAGAAAAAGTGTTTCCTCATCTCTGTTCCAAATGGCTTACTCCTTATTCTTAAACTGTGTGGCCCCTGGTTCTGGACTCCCCCAACATCGGGAACATGTTTCCTGCCTCTAGCGTGTCCAAACCCTTAACAATCTTATATGTTTCAATGAGATCCCCTCTCATCCTTCTAAACTCCAGAGTGTACAAACCCAGCCGCTCCATTCTGAAGCCGGCTGTTGAGCAGCCAGGTTGTCTCTGTGTCAATGTCTGCCATTTTCTGAGCCTGCAGAATAAACATATGGTGATTCGGATGCTGAGGGAGGTAACTGGTCTGAATGCAGGTGGTCTTCTAAACCATTTCTGTACTGTGGGTCCATCTCAGATGGGCGGCACAGTGGTAGACTTGCAGCCTTGCAGTGTCCGAGGCACTCGATTAATCCTGACTACAGATTCTGTCTCTACAGTGTCTGAAGAAGAGCCTCCACCCAAAACGTCACCCATTCCTTCTCTCCAGCAATGCTGCCGGTCCCGCTGAGTTACTCCACCATTTTGTCCACCTTCAGAGTTTGTGTGTTCTTCCTGTGTCCGCGTGGGTTTTCTCCGAGTGCTCCGGTTTCCTCCCACATTCCGAAGACGTGTAGGTTCATTGGTAAATTGTAAATTGTCCTTTGCGTGTAGTATAGAACTGGTGTGTGGGTAATCATTGGTTAGTACAATCAGTGGGCCGAAGGGCCTGTTTCCGCGCTGTATTCTAAAGTACTAAAATTAAACGACAATATATTGTGTACCGTCTTTCATTAAAATATTATCTCTGTTTTAAAAATATCCATTGACTTGGCCTCCACAGCCTTCTGTGGCAAAGAATTCCACAGATTCACCACCCTCTGACTAAAATCCCTCATCTCCTTCCTAAAGGAATGTCCTTGAATTCTGAGAAGTTTATGGAACAAGCTGCTAGAGGTCGTTGAGGCAGGGACCATCCCAAATTAAGAAACAGTTAGATGAGTACATGGATAGGACAGGTTTGACGGGATACGGGCCAAACGCAGGCAGGTGGGACTAGTATAGCTTGGACACGTTGGCCAGTGTGGGCAAGTTGGGCCGAAGGGCCTGTTTCAATGCTGTATCGCTCTGAATCGAAATGCTTTTCGCTGTACCTCACTACATATGACAATAAACTAAACTGAAACTAGACTTGCCAACTGTCCCGTATTAGCCGGGACATCCCGTGTATTGGGCTAAGTTGGTTTGTCCCGTACGGGACCACTCTTGTCCCGTGTTTGACCGTTACTACTCGGGTCGAGGGGACTGTCGGGTCGGAGCGCCCCGTCCAACCCCACCTCACCCGTCCCGGCGTAGTGCAGCCCGTGGAGTGCAGCAGCGCCTCGCCCGTGACCCCGTCGGTCGGTCGGCAGCCCGGCCAGCTGTCCGACCTTCGCTTAGCGCCAACACCACCACCACCACCCCTCCTTCTCATGGCTGATCATCAGTTGGATGGGGCGCCGGACTTTGGAAGGCCCGGGCCAAAACCCCTCAGCTGGCCCGCCGGCTGGGCTTTGTGTGCAGTCCAGCACGGGGCCAACTCATCGTTCACCCGCCCAGCCACGGCCCAGTCGGTCAACGAATTGCCCTCGGGAATACGTCCCGTATTTTGACCTTTTGTCCCTTATTTGGGACTGAGAAAGTTGGCGCCTCTAACTGAAGCCAGAATTAATCTCTGTAAGGTTCGTCATTGACTCATCTAATAGGGGGGGGATGTTGAATGAAACCTCCAGGTAACCCCGGTCCAATTAAACCTGTCAACTATGTTGCCTCACAGACAGTGAGGGAGTGCCGCAGATCGTGTGGGAGATGTGAGGAAGATATTAGAAAAGCACGATGAAAAATGACATTAAAAATGCCACAATATATTTTTCGGAATTTGGACATATTTTAATTCGAAATCCACTTAGCCAAGGTCGGAGTAGGTAGGGCTCCATGTGAAGCTTGATGTCGAACAGTTTGTGCCAGTTTTTGGCCCACGAATGGACATGCAACCCACCGTTCCGGGACAGGCCCTTCAGCCCACAATGTGTGTGCTGGGCACAAAGTTCAGCTAATCTTCTCTGCCTGCACGTGATCCATTCCCTTAATCTGCGCCTATCTAAAACAGTTTAAATTGCATTAGTATATATGTTTCCCCTGCCACCCCTGACTGTGTTACAGGCACCTGCGACCCTCTGTTTAGAGAAAAAAACAACTTGCCCGTCTCAACTTATAGCCCTGCCTTCTAACCCTTGACAAGGAAACATGGAAAATAGGTGCTGGAGTTGGGCATTTGGCCGTTCGAGTCAGCACCGCCATTCAATCTGCTCATCCAAAATCAGTGCCCCGTTCCTGCGTTCTCCCCATATCCCTTGATTCCGTTAGCCCTAAGAGTTAAATCCAACTCTCTCTCGAAAGCACCCAGCGAATTGGCCTCCACTGCATTCTGTGGCAGAGAATTCCACAGATTCACAAAATGAACACTTGCACCCTGGGGGTAGATCTGTCGGTCTAGTCTATCTGCGCCTCTACATTTGGTATTCACCTCTGTTCTGTCGTCTCGTTAACTTCAGAGAGAACACTGCCAAGTTTGTCCAAATTCTCCCTGTGCTTAAATCCTGAATTGGGCCTCAATCTGGTTTTTGAAAAAAAGTCAAATTGATCAAAAATCAAGTTCTGGGCTTATTATCAAGATGGCTCTATTCAAGTTGTGGTGTGGGGAAATAGACTATAATGACAAGTGCTCCTTGTTACAGGAAATGGGGTGATTTTGAGGGTAGTGTGGTATTGTGGCTTCGAACCGCTGCATATAATTCAGCCAAGGATGGGGGAACGTGCATTGATAAAGATCTGCAGGGCACGTTTTTATTTTAATTGCGCAGGGCGGCACTACGACTCTTTAGGGCGACTACTCACGACCATACAGGTGTCACGTGTCGACATGTCTCCCAAAGAGTCGTACCTTTTTCTGGTCGCCGTAGGACTTTCAACATGGTGGACATTTGCGGTGACCGGCCGCGACTATGACGGGTGCCGCCGGCAAGTGGGACAGGCCCTTTAGATCGCTCCCCGTCCTCCTGCGCTCCAATGTTTAAACTAATTAAACTTGCACTACAAAGCCTTAAGACCTGGGCAAGTTTCTGTCTTGAAGGAAATTTGCAAACTATCTAACCCAGTGTCGAATGACAATATTAACAGTAAAAGCTGGAATTTGTGGGGGGGAATAGTGTAAATGAGTGGCTGATCAGCAGGGGATTGATGGGCCAAAGGGCCTGTGTCCACTCTCTATACTAACTCTGAATGTTGACTTCCTTCAATGATATTGTTTTGTTGTCGGCACATATATTATGATTAGACGCTCGTGACTATTAACTCCTTTCGAAACATAGAAAATAGGTGCAGGAGTAGGCCATTCGGCCCTTTGAGCCATTCTATATGATTATGGCTTATCATCTATAGGAACCATTCTATATGATTATGGCTTATCATCCCCCATCTCCCTTAATTTCAAGAGCCCTGAGAATTAAGAGCAGTATCTAACTAGAAGGTGGTATGTATTTTTATTTTAAATGTCACCAATACTCATTAAGGTGAGTTTACTGCGTAGAAAGAAACTGCAGATGCTGGTTTACACAGAAGATGGAGACAAAGTGCCGGAGTAACTCAGCAGGTCAGGCTGCATCTCTGGAGAACAAGGATGGTCCTGACCTGAAACGTCACCCATCCCTTTTTCTCCAGAGATGCTGCCTGCCCCGTTGAGTTACTCCGGCACTTTGTGTCGAGCAAGGTGACTGCAGGGTTGAGAATGAGGACGTTCTGTGAATCCTCATGTTTACCAAGGGACTGGCTTTGGGGGTGCACTTGTGTCTGGGTCTTTGCGGGTACACTTGTGCCTGGGCCTTTGGGGGTACACTTGTGTCTGGGTCTTTTTGGGGTACACTTGTGTCTGGGTATTGTGGGGGTACACTTGTGTCTGGGCCTTTGGGGGTACACTTGTGCCTGGGCCTTTGGGGCTACTCTTGTGTCTGGGTCTTTTTGGGGTGCACTTGTGTCTGGGTCTTTTGGGGGTACACTTGTGCCTGGGTCTTTTGGGGGTACACTTGTGCCTGGGTCTTTTCGGGGTACACTTGTGTCTGGGTCTTTTTGGGGTACACGTGTCTGGGCCTTTGCGGGTGCACTTGTGTCTGGGTCTTTTGGGGATACACATGTGCCTGGGTCTTTTGGGGGTACACTTGTGTCTGGGTCTTTTTGGGGTACACGTGTCTGGGCCTTTGGGGCTACACTTGTGTCTGGGTCTTTACGGGTACACTTGTGTCTGGGCCTTTGGGGGTACACTTGTGTCTGGGTCTTTTGGGGGTACACTTGTGTCTGGGTCTTGTGGGGGTACACTTGTGTCTGGGCCTTTTGGGGGTGCACTTGTGTCTGGGTCTTTTGGGCGTGCACTTGTGTCTGGGTCTTTTGGGGTACACTTGTGTCTGGGGTCTTTTGGGGGTACACTTGTGTTGGGGTCTTTTGGGGGTACACTTGTGTCGGGGTCTTTTGGGGGTACACTTGTGTCTGGGTCTTGTGGGGGTACACTTGTGTCTGGGCCTTTTGGGGGTACACTTGTGTCTGGGTCTTTTGGGGGTACACTTGTGTCTGGGTCTTTTGGGGGTACACTTGTGTCTGGGTCTTTTGGGGGTACACTTGTGTCTGGGTCTTGTGGGGGTACACTTGTGTCTGGGTCTTGTGGGGGTGCACTTGTGTCTGGGCCTTTGGGTGGGGGTGGGGGTTATATTCACATCCTTCCATGTGCTCTTAAACTGTTTGGGTGGTGGCAGGCCTCTGCCGATGTTGCATCTCTGACCAAAAAAACAATGTGTAGGAAGAACTCAAGCGATCAGGCAGCATCTGTGGAGGGAAATGGGTGCGTGGCATGTTGGTCCAGGAAACTTTGGACTGATGATCAATTTGAAGAATGGTAGGCCATGTCTCCCAGACTCCTCCCCAGATTTCTCTAATTTGAGGTAATCCGGTATTCCCTTCCTTCTCTCCCCCCCCCCCCCCCCCACCCCCCAAATCCTAGTCATCCTACTAGTTCCGCCGTTCACATCCTTGCATCCGTTTGTTCTCACCTCTTCCCCAGCCAACAATGGGCCATTGTGGGCTCCACCCTTGGTCCATCTGTAGTCGGCCCTGATTTGTTCTGGCCTTTTCTGACCTCCAGTCACCTCTGTGTTGCGTTCAGTCTGAAGATGGGTCCCGAACCGCAATGTCACCCTATTTTTATCTCCAGAGATTTTTCTCTCACACTTTGTGTCCATCACCCTCCACAGATGCTGTCTGATCCACTAAGTTCCACCTGCACTTAGTTTTTAAGGTGTGCCTGTGCAGTTTTTACCCTTGTGATTAGTTGCGGAAGTATTGTCATTGGAGAATTGAAACTAATGTTTCTGGGTAATGAAACTAGGGGGTGATAGCCTTAAGGGACCTGTCCCACTTGGGCGACTTAATCCGGGAGTTCTGCCCAGTTTGCCCTCGCCTCATACCCGCAGCATGGTCGACACAAGGTCGTAGGAGGTCTTCGTAACTCTCCTTCATGCTTGAGAATGGTCCCCGCGTGCTCGAGGCCTCAGCTAGGTCTCGGCGTATTTTTCAACATGTTGAAAAATGCCCGTGAGTAAAAAAAGGTCGCCATGGAAGAAATCGATACTTTTTTTACTCGTAGGTTTAGTCGAAGTAGGTCGGCATGTTAGTCGTAGGTAATCGAGGGTAGTCGTAGATAGTCTTCATCATAGTCGAAGGGAGGTCGTCCTCACTCTCCACTATTCGGTGTCCAATTTTCCCGAAGTTAGTCTTCAACATGGTCGAAGTAGGTCTTCAACATAGTCAAAGGAGATCTTCAAGATGTCATTTCTTCAAACTCTCCTAAACTCTCCTAAACTTGCCAATTAGGTTGCCCAAGTGGGACAGCCCCTTAACTTTAGGACGAAGATTTGTGTTTGTGCGGTATTCGTAAAGGGCAAACTGGTTGGATTAGTTATCTTCGCTGTTGAAAAATGCTGGAACGGTAGATGATAACATCGCTCTGCAAAGCTGGCTGTTTATGAAGGGGAAATGGTTAGCATATTAGCTTGAGGATGTGATTAGTGGGGTAGATGAGAGGAAGGCAATGAAGGCAGTGTTTGGTTTTCCTGAACATTCACTTGAGATAGTCCAAGGTTAGTACAGTGCGATTATTTAGAGATAGATACAGCGAGGAAACGGGCCCTTCGGCCCACCGAGTCCTCACCGACCAGCGATCCCCGCACATTAACACTGTCCTACGCGCATACACACGCTAGGGACAATTTACATTTATACCAAGCCAATTCACCTACAAACCTGTACGCCTTTGGAGTGTGGGAGGAAACTGAAGATCTCGGAGAAAACCCACGCAGGTCACGGGGAGAATGTACAGACCGTGCCTGTAGTCAGGATCGAACCTGGGTCTCTGGTGCTGCAAACGCTGTGAGGCAGCAACTCTACTGCCGCCCTCATGGTGTGGGAAGGAACTGCAGATGCTGATTTACAATTTGAAGGGACAATTTGCATCGAGCCATTTATACTCCACGTCTTCAGAATGGGGGAGGGAACCAGAGCACCCGGAGAAAACCCACGCAGTCACAGGAAGAACATCCAAACTCTGAAGATGGACGCAAAATGCTGGAGTAACTCAGCGGGACAGGCGGCATCTCTGGAGAGAAGGAGTGGGTGACGTTTTGGGTCGAGACCCTTCTCCGCACTCGACACGAAACGTCACCCATTCCTTCTCTCCAGAGTTACTGCCTGTCCCGCTGAGTTACTCCGGCATTTTGTGCCTATCTGCGGCTCAAGATCTACAGCTCAACCCAAGGGCGGTACACTGTCATAGCCAGTACAGTTGCTGCCTCACAATGCCAGAGACCCAGGTTCGATCCTCGCCTCTACCACTGTGTGTGTGTGTGATGGAATGTGCAAATTCTCCCTGTGTCTACATGGGTTTCCTCTGGGTGCTCCGGTTTCCTCAAATCCCGAATGAATGAATACGTTTATTGGCCAAGTATTCACATACAAGGAATTTGCCTTGGTGCTCCGCCCGCACGTGACAACATGACATACAGTGACTGTAATGCATAAAACATTAAACATTAATCATAAAACATTATCGATTAAACATAAATTAAATAAAATACCAGAGCAAAAGGAGGCTCCAGATTTTTGGTTATTGAGTCGAGCTACTACTCGTAGAAGAATGGTCTCGACCCGAAACGTCGCCTATCTCCTTCGCTCCTTAGATGCTGCTGCACCCGCTGAGTTTCTCCAGCTTTTTGTGTAACACTCGTAGAAAAAAGCTGTTTTTAAGTCTGACTGTGACAGCTTTGACAGTCCGGAGTCGCCTTCCAGAGGGAAGTGATTCAAAGAGTTTGTGGCCAGGGTGAGAGGGGTCAGAGATGATCTTGCCCGCTCGCTTCCTGGCCCTTGCAGTGTACAGTTCATCGATGGAGGGAAGGTTGCAGCCAATAACCTTCTCTGCTGATGGGACGATTCGCTGCAGCCTCCAGGTGTCGTGCTTGGTGGCTGAGCCAAACCAGACCACGATGGAGAAGACTCTACGATGGCCGTGTGGAATTGGACCATCCTTGCCCGTGGCAGATTGTGCTTCCTCAGCTGCCGCAGGAAGTACATCCTCTGCTGTGCCTTTGAATGTGGAGTCGACCCACTTAAGGTCCTTGGAGATGATGGTTCCCAGGAACTTGAGGGTTTGTAGGATAATTGACTTCTGGTTATTTTATAAAATGCCCTTCATGTGAAGGGAGCAGCTGAGAAAGTGGGTTAACATACAACTACTGTGAACGACAATGGCTGGCGTGTGAAGGGCCTGCTTCCATGCTGTATCTCGACACTAAACTAACATATAGAGATGAAGGCCTGTCATCGCCAGCAGGGGCTTGGGGAACATCCGTTTTCATACCTACGCAGTGAACGGCAGGGCTTGGGGGAGTTCTGTCGAGCCGGGATATCTAGGAGTGCAGGTGCATGGTTCCTTGAAGGTGGAGTCACAAGTAGATAAGATGGTCACAAAGACTTTCGACACATTGGCTTTCATCAGTCAGGGCATTGAGTATGGAAGATTGGGAGGTCATGTTGCAGTTGTACGAGACGTTGGCGAGGCTGCATTTAGAGTATTGTTCACTTCCGGGCACTGTTAAATTATATCACATATAAAATTATAAAAGGACTGGACAAGCTAGATGCAGGAAAAATGTTCCCAATGTTGGGCGAGTCCAGAACCAGGGGCCACACAGTCTTAGAATAAAGGGGAGGTCATTTAACACTGAGGTGAGAAAAAACGTTTTCACCCAGAGAGTTGTGAATTTAAGGAATTCCCTGCCACAGAGGGCAGTGGAGGCCAAGTCACTGGATGGATTTAAGAGAGAGTTGGATAGAACTCTAGGGGCTGGTGGAATCAAGGGATATGGGGAGAAGGCAGGCACGGGTTATTGATTGGGGACGATCAGCCATGATCACAATGAATGGTGGTGCTGGCTTGAAGGGCCGAATGGCCTCCTCCTGCACCTATTTTCTATGTTATAGGAAAGATGTTAAGTTGGACAGGGTGCAGAGAAGGTTTACAAGGGTCTTGCCAGGGCTTGCTAGTCTGAGACATGGCGGGAGAGGTTGAGTAGGCTGGGTCTCTGTTTCCCTGGAGCGCCGGAAGACGACGGGTCATCTTAGGGATGTACAAATCACGCTTGCCCAGAGCAAGTGACTTGAGAACCTGAGGCCATGGGTTTCAGGTGAAGGTTCAAAGATTGTGTAGGAATCTGAGGGGTAACTTTTCCTCACAAAGGGCGGTGGGTATATGGAACAGTCTGCTGGAGGAAGTAGTTGAGGCAGGCACCATCGCTAACTATCAGCGGTAGAGTTGCTGCCTTACAGCGAATGCAGCGCCGGAGACCCGGGTTCGATCCCGACTACGGGTGCTGTCTGTACGTTCTCCCCGTGACCTGCGTGGGTTTTCTCCAAAGTCTTCGGTTTCCTCCCACACTCCAAAGACGTACAGGTTTGTAGGTTAATTGGCTTGGTAAATGTAAAAAATAAATATATTGGTCCCTAGTGGGTGTAGGATAGTGTTATTGTGCGGGGATCGCTGGTCGGCGCGGACCCGGTGGGCCGAAGGGCCTGTTTCCGCGCTGTATCTCTAAACTAAAACTAGGCGGTTAGATGGATAGGACAGATTTAGAGGGATATGGGCCAAATGCAGGCAGGTGAGACTGGCGTAGATGGGGCATGTTGGGCTGAGGGGCCTGTTTCCATGCTGTATCACGCTGTACGTTAGAATTGCTGCGTGATCTGGGTATTGGTGGCGGAGTGCTTGACTTTAATCTTAACGGCCTGTCCCACGTACACGATTTTTTTCCGTCGACTTGCCGGCGCCCGTGGTAGTCGCGAGCGAGTCGTTGAAAATCCAGCGGCGACCAGAAAAAGGTGCGACTCCTTGGCCCACTGCAACTCTTCGGGCCCACTACTCACGACCATACGGGCGTCACCCCGCTATCCGCGGGGTGACGCCCGTATGGTCGTGAGTAGTCGCCCACAGAGTCGCGCCTTTTTTCTGGTCGCTGCTGGATCTCCAACATGTTTTTGGGGAAAGATTTCGCCGACCCGCGTCAAAGGCTCATTTATTGTCACGTGCACCAATTGGAAGGTTGTGACATTCAAGTTGCGACTGTGCCTGGTGCCGGCAAGTCGCCGAAAAAAAAAATCTCGCAAGTGGGACGGGCCCTTAACTGAGTACGGGACTGGGTTTAATGTACAAGACTTTATTGCCCATTATTTCAAAAAATAAGGTGGTGCATCGGCAAAGCAATTATAGTCTGGGTGGGCAACAAAATATAAGTGGTGCATTGGAAATTTGGGGTTATCCAAACGAGAACAGGGTGTGACCTAATATTGCTTCACGATCTTGTCCTTCTATAGGAACATATTGATAGAAGGATTAGACCATACAGCCCCCCGTGTTGGCCCTACAATTCGGTAAGAACTTAGTTGTGTTTTTGGCCTTGGTTCTTCATCCCCTGATTCCCTTTATTTAAAAACCTGTTTTGTTTTCCTCGTGAATATACTCCGACTGCGATTACGATCAGCCACGACCACATTGAACGGCGGTGCTGGCTCGAAGGGCCGAATGGCCTCCTCCTGCACCTATTTTCTATGTTTCTATGTCTATGTTTCTATGACCGGTTTTACCGCAGTTCCTGGTCCGCAAGTCGCAGCGATCCCAAATGTCAAATTCGACGGATAAAGTTGGAGTAAAGGGGCGTGTCCCACTTTCACGACCTAATTCACGACCTTTTTTTACTCTACGACATTTTTCATCAGGCTAGAAAAAATGCCCTGACCTACTTGATGCCGCGAGTGCCTACGACTAGCATCACGGCCTGCTACGACCTCGTGACGACCGTGCTGCGAGTAAAGACTGGATAGACTGGGCTTGTACTTGCTGGAATTTAGAAGGTTGAGGGAGGATCTTATAGGGGCTTACAAAATTCTTAAGGGGTTGGACAGGCCAGATGCAGGAAGATTGTTCCCGATGTTGGGGAACTCCAGAACAAGGGGTCACACAGTTTAAGGATAAGGGGGAAGTCTTTTAGGACAGAGATGAGAAGATCTTTTTTCACACAGAGAGTGGTGAATCTGTGGAATTCTCTGCCGCAGAAGGTAGTTGAGGCCAGTTCATTGGCTATATTTAAGAGGGAGTTAGATGTGGCCCTTGTGGCTAAAGGGATCAGGGGGTATGGAGAGAAGGCAGGTACGGGATACTGAGTTGGATGATCAACCATGATCATATTGAATGGTGGTGCAGGCTCGAAGGGCCGTATGGCCTCTACTCCTGCACCTATTTTCTATGATTCTATGAGTCAACAACAAACTGGTAGAGGTCTTGAATTGGGTCGTGAAAGTAGAAGAGGTTCTTAACTCAGCGGGTCGAGCAGCATCTCTGGAGGACGTGGGTAGGTGACGTTTTGGGTCAAACTCAGGAAGTGAATGTGGCGCGGTGGCGCAGCGGTAGCGTTGCTGCCTCACGGCGCCAGGGTCCCGGGTTCGATCCCGACTGCGGGTGCTGTCTGTACGGAGTTTGTACATTCCCCCCCCCCCCCGTGACCTGCCTGGGTTTTCTCCGGGTGCTCCGGTTTCCTCCCACACTCCAGTGTCGCACAGGTTTTGTAGGTTAATTGGCTTAGTATATTAAACAAAAATGTAAATTGTCCCAAGTGTGTGTAGGATCGTGTCCGTGTGTGGGGGCTTGTGGGTTGGCACGGACTCGGTGGGCCGAAGGGCCTGTTTCTGTGCTGTATCTGCAAACTAAACCGATGGTGTGGAATCTGACCATAAAGTAGTTGAAGCAAGATCCTTCGAAAGAGTCTAAAGAGAAATTTGTGGATGGCTGGTACTAGTGTGTGTGTGTGTGTGTGTGTGTGTATAACCTAACCACCAGGAAGACTATACCAGATTGGTTTTGTAATATGCAGGGACTGAAGACTAGAGTCAAGTGACTAACAAATGCCAGCAATAGGGAAGGCAGACAGGTGGGAAGGGAAGGAAGGGTTAATCTAGCTGATAGCGGAGTGTAGTGGTTACTTAGAACAGAACCGAAGATAGACACATAGTGCTGGAGTAACTCAGCGGGTCAGGCAGGGTCACTGGAGAAAAGGAATAGCTGACGTTTTGGGTCGAGGTTCACCAGACTGAGCCTGAATTGAAGACTTCACGTCTGAAGAAGGGTTTCGACCTGAGACGTCAGTCTGCAGAACTGGCTTGACACACAACAATTCCTATTTCAATTCTCCACAGACGCTGCCTGACCCGTTAAGTTACTCCACCATTTTGGCTATTTTTCGGTGTAAACCAACATCTGTAGTCCCTCCCTACACGAGGAACAGGACAGGCCCTTCAGCCCGCAATGTTTGCGCCATACATGACGCCAAGTTTGAAGAAGGGTCTCGACCCGAAACGTGGCCTTCTCTCCATAGATGCTGCCTCACCTGCTGAGTTACTCCAGCGTTTTTGTCTACCTTCGATTTTTCCAACATCTGCAGTTCTTTCTTAAACGCTGAGGCCAAGTTAAACTGATCTCGTCGACTTGTACATGATCCATATCCCTCTATTCCATGCACTTCCACATGCCTATCCAAAAGCCTCTTATACTTGAATTGGTAGCTCATATCATGCAAGCTTCTCAGACTGGGTGGATAGGCCAACTTTGGAGGGATATGGACCAAGCGCAGGCAGGTGGGACTGGTGTAGCTGGTACACGTTGGCCGGCGTGGGCAGGTTGGGCCGAAGGGACTGTTTCCACGCTCTATCACTCTGACTCTATGACTATGACTGAGCAACCTTCGATATTTTAATCTGCTTTTAAATAAGTGGCTGAAAGTCTTATACCAATTTAAATGCTGGGCTGGGTTGTGAAGCTAGCAAGAAGGCATTGAATCTTTGGTCTGGCCAGTATCTGGAGCCTATGCTTCTAAACACATTTAGATTAAGGTGTCAACTCCCACCACTCTGTAACATCACTGCAGGGCAACTGCTGGGAGTCTCCTAAATGGCCAGTCATAGAAACATCGAAAAATAGGTGCAGGAGTAGGCCATTCGGCCCTTCGAGCCTGCACCGCCATTCAATGTGATCATGGATGATCATCCAACTCAGTATCCCGTACCTGCCTTCTCTCCATACCCCCTGATCCCTTTAGCCACAAGTGCCACATCTAACGCCCTCTTAAATATAGCTAATGAACTGGCCTCAACGACCTTCTGTGGCAGAGAATTCCAGAGACTCACCACTCTCTGTGTAAAGAATGTTTTCCTCATCTCGGTCCTAAAGGAATTCCCCCTTATCCTTAGACTGTGACCCCTTGTTCTGGACTCCCCCAACATCGGGAACAATTTTCCAGCATCTAGCCTGTCCAACCCCTTAAGAATTTTGTAAGTTTCTATAAGATCCCCCCTCAATCTTCTAAATTCCCACTTTCACGACCTAATTCACGACCTTTTTTACTCGTGGACATTTTTCATCAGGCTAGAAAAACGCCCCGACCTACTTGATGCCACGAGTACCTACGACTAGCCTCACGGCCTGGAGTTTAGAAGGATGAGAGGGGATCTCATTGAAACATATAAGATTGTTAAGGGCTTGGACACACTAGAGGCAGGAAACATGTTCCCGATGTTGGGGGAGCCCAGAACCAGGGGCCACAGTTTAAGAATAAGGAGTAAGCCATTTAGAACGGAGACGAGGAAACACTTTTTCCTCACAGAGAGTGGTGAGTCTGTGGAATTCTCTGCCTCAGAGGGCGGTGGAGGCCGGTTCTCTGGATGCTTTCAAGAGAGAGGCTCTTAAAAAAATAGCGGAGTCAGGGGATATGGGGAGAAGGCAGGAACGGGGTACTGATTGGGGATGATCAGCCATGATCATATTGAATGGCGTTGCTGGCTCGAAGGGCCAAATGGCCTACTCCTGCACCTATTGTCTATTGACCTACCTACGACCTCGTGACGACCATGCTGCGAGTACGAGCCCAGGGCAAACAGAAGATAGACACAAAATGCTGGAGTAACTCAGTGGGACAGGCAGCATCTCTGGAGAGAAGGAATGGGTGACGTTTTGGTTGGAGACCCTTCTTTGCGCCCCCGTGTGTTTAAACGGTTATAACGAGAGCTTGAAGGCTGAGGTGTACACGAAACGGGTTTCATCGAGTGGTAGAACCAAGAATTAGGATGGTCTCGGCCCGAAACGTCGCCTATTTCCTTCGCTCCATAGATGCTGCCGCACCCGCTGAGTTTCTCCAGCACTTTTGTCGACCTTCATCACTGCTTAAAATTCTGTTTTGGAATTGAGGTGCTGTTTGATTTGAATGTTGAGTCCTTGGGATTTAACGAACAGTGGAAACAATATTTAGATCATAAGTGATAGGAGTAGAATTAGGCCATTCAGCCCATCAAGTCTACTCCGCCATTCAATCATGGCTGATCTATCTCTCCCTCCTAACCCCATTCTCCTGCCTTCTCCTTATGAGCCTCCGCTCGGTTCGCAATAACCAACCTGATCTCCCGGTGGCTCAGCACTTCAACTCCCCCTCCCATTCCAAATCCGACCTTTCTGTCCTGGGCCTCCTCCATGGCCAGAGTGAGCAACACCTCATATTCCACTTGGGCAGTCTGCACCCCAGTGGCATGAACATTGAATTCTCCAATTTCCAGTAGCCCTTGCTATCTCCTCCCATTCTCAGTTCTCCCTCAACCCCAACCCTCTGGCTCCTCTTCTTCCTTTCTTCTTCTGAGGGGGTTTCTTATAGAAATATATAAAATTATAAAAGGACTGGAGAAGCTAGATGCAGGAAAAATGTTCCCAATGTTGGGTGAGTCCAGAACCAGGGGCCACAGACTTAGAATAAAGCGGAGGCCATTAAAGACTGAGGTGAGAAAACACTTTTTTACCCAGAGAGTTGTGAATTTATGGAATTCCCTGCCACAGAGGGCAGTGGAGGCCAAAACACTGGATGGATTTAAGAGAGAGTTAGATGGAGCTCTAGGGGTTGGTGGAGTCAAGGGATATGGGGAGAAGGCAGGCACGAGTTATTGATTGGGGACGATCAGCCATGATCACAATGAATGGCGGTGCTGGCTCGAAGGGCCGAACGGCCTCCTCCTGCACCTGCTTTCTATGTTTCTATGTTTATATGTTTCTAAAAGCCCTGTCCCACTGAACTAGTTCATTCCAAGAGTTCTCCTGAGTTTGCCCTGATTTGAACTCGGAGATTTACGGTAATGGCCACTCGTCGGTACTCGGGGCTCTCGTGGACATTTTTCATCACGTTGAAAAATCTTCACGAGTCTTCCCGCGCTTACCTGCTGTTAGCGAGTCTTCCCGAGTACCTGCCGTTAGCGATACGAGCCGCTAAGAGACGTCCCCGAGCTCCGACGTACCCGCTACGTTCATTCTCCGTGCTTACCACGAGTTCGATTTTTATTTTTTTGAAAACTCGGGAGAGCTCTTGGAATGAACCTGTACAGTGGGACAGGGCTATTACTCAGCGGGTGAGGCGGCATCTCAGGAGAGATGTGAATGGGTAACATTTTGGATCCAAATGTTTAGTATATAGGAAACACAAAACGTGAGTTAAGGTTTCCTATTTTAGAAACATATAATCATGACACTGTAGCAAACGGCTCCAATTTAACCAAGGTTTAGGCACAGCCACAAATCCAGTTGCTTTTAATTTGAAGATGGGCACAAAATGCTGGAGTAACTCAGCGGGACAGGCAGCATCTCTGGAGAGAAGGAATGGGTGACATTTCGGGTCGAGACCCTTCTTCAGACTGGGGGGGTCTCCACCGGAAACATCACCCATTCCTTCTCTCCAGGATTGTAGGTTGATTGACCAGATAAAATTGTAAATTGTCCCTAGTGTGTGTAGGATAGTGGATCAATGGTCGGCATGGACTTGGTGGGCCGAAGGGCCTGTTTACACGCTGTATCTCTAAACTAGACTCTGATGTCGAGTTAGTCATAGAATGATACAGCGTGGAAACCCATTGGCCGAACTTGCCCACACAGGCCAACATGTCCCAGTTACACTCGTCCCACCTGCCTGCGTTTGGTGCATAGCCCAACAAACCTGTCCAATCCATCTTAAATGTTGGGATAGTCCCAGCCTCAACTACCTCCTCTGGCAGCTCGTTCCATACACCCACCACCCTTTGTGTGGAAAAGGTTACCCCTCATATTAATTCCTATTAAATCTTTTCCCCTTCACCTTAAGCCTCTGGTCCTCCCTTCACCTACTCTGGGCAAGAGACTTTGGGAGCCTTTCACAATACTTTTAACGGGTTTCTTCATAGTATTTATTCATTAGCTTTCTTCCTGCACCCCATCAGTTCTAGCCCCAAACAAGACACAGATTCTGGTAATCCCCATCGATTGAATGCTCTAGATCGAGTTTTTCTTTGTTAGTGGTTTTGGATCTGAAGAAGGGTCTTGACCCGAAACGTCGCCTATCTCCTTCGCTCCTTAGATGCTGCTGCACCCGCTGAGTTTCTCCAGCTTTTTGTGTAAACCTTGGATCTGGTCTTCCTCGCTAGTCCGATTAAACTGCGATATTAAGCTGCCTGATCTGTAACCAAACAACGAGGAAAATAGACCAAAACTGGCCCTTCGGCCCATTGTGTCCATGCTATGTACAAAGCCATGTTAAACCAATAGACAATAGGTGCAGGAGTAGGCCATTCGGCCCTTCGAGCCAGCACCGCCATTCAATGTGATCATGGCGGATCATCCCCAATCAGTACCCCATTCCTGCCTTCTCCCCATATCCCCTGACTCCGCTATTTTTAAGAGCCCGATCTAGCTCTCTCTTGGAAGCATCCAGGGAACCTGCCTCCACCGCCCTCTGAGGCAGAGAATTCCACAGACACAAACCAATCTCCTCTGTCTGCATGTGATCCAAAATCATCCATTCCATGCATATCCAAGTGCCTTTCTATAATCTCATTACCCACTTGCATTCGGCTGTGGTAGAGTTGCTGCCTTGCAGCGCCAGAGACCCGGGTTCGATCCTGGCTCCGGGTGCTGTCTGTACAGAGTTTGTACCTTCTCCCCGTGACCACGTGGGTTTTCTCTGGGTGCCCTGGTTTCCTCCCACACACTCGAGACATCCGGGTGTGTAAGTTAATTGTCTTCGGTAAAGATTGTAAATTGTCCCCAGCGTGTAGGATAATACTAATGTACGGACTTGAGCGCTGGTCAGCGTAAACGAGCTGGGCCGAAGGGCCCGCTTCCACGGTGTACCTCTGGAGTCTAAAATCTGCCTCCACCATCAACCCCAGGCAATGCATTCCACGCACTCACTACTCTAAGCAAGCACACCTAGCAAGCACAAACCCGAAGATGCCTGGTGGACAAAAGTGCTGGAGAAACTCAGCGGGTGCAGCAGCATCTATGGAGCGAAGGAAATGGGCAACGTTTCGGGCCGAAACCCTTGAGGAAATGGGCAACGTTTCGGGCCGAAACCCTTGAGGAAATAGGCAACGTTTCGGGCCGAAACCCTTGAGGAAATGGGCAACGTTTCGGGCCGAAACCCTTGAGGAAATGGGCAACGTTTCGGGCCGAAACCCTTGAGGAAATAGGCAACATTTCGGGCCGAAACCCAAGGGTTTCGGCCCGAAACGTTGCCTATTTCCTTCGCTCCATAGATACTGCCACACCCGCTGAGTTCCTCCAGCACTTTTGTCTACCTTCGATTTGCCAGCATCTGCAGTTCCTTCTTAAAAACGTAAGATGCTGTTTAACTCACAAAAGTAACTCAGCAGGTCGGGCAGCACCTCTGGAGAACATGGATAGGGGGCCATTTTGGGTCGCGGCCCTCCTTTAGGCCAAAGGGCTTTTGGACCGAATGGTCCCTTATCTAGGTTCTGCCAGTCCTGCTGAGTTACTGCAACAGTTCTTGTGCCCTTCTGAGTAATGTAGTCTGCATGAGTCCTCTGCATAGTCTGCCTGTCGTGGGTATTTCCGAACGATAGACGCAAAAGGCTGGAGTAACTCAGCGGGTTGGGTAGCATCTCTGGAGACCAGGAATAGGTGACGTTTGCTAGTTGAGACCCTTCAGACTGCGAGCTAGGGGAGAGGGAACAGAGAGTTAAAGAAGGAACTGCAGATGCTGGAGAATCGAGGGTTACACAAAAGGCTGGAGAAACTCAGCGGGTGCAGCAGCTTCTAAGGAGCGAAGGAGATAGGCTACGTTTCGGGTTGAGACCCTTCTTCAGACTGGTCAGGGATCAGGGAAACGAGAGATATAGACGGTGATGTGGAGAGATAAAGAACAATGAATGAAAGATGTGCAAAAAAGTATTGATGATAAAGGAAACCGGTCATTGTAAGCTGTTTGCGGTGTGAAAATGAGAAGCTAGTGTGACTTGGGTGGGGGAGAGATAGAGAGAGAAGGAATGCCAGGGCCCGAGGGCTGAGGGAGAGGTGGGAAGGGGGAGGAGGCAGCCAGGGTTAACAGAATTGAGAATATTCAGTGTTTAAGCCCAGAGGATGCAGACTCCCCAAGCGGAATATGAGGTGCTGTTCACAGAGAGATAGGAACAGGTATTATCTAAATGGTGGCCGATTAGGAAAAGGGGAGATGCAGCGCGACCTGGGTGTCATGGTACACCAGTCATTGAAAGTAGGCATGCAGGTTCAGCAGGCAGTGAAGAAAACGAATGGTATGTTAGCTTTCATAGCAAAAGGATTTGAGTATAAGAGCAGGGAGGTTTTACTTCAGTTGTATTGGGTCTTGGTGAGACCACACCTGGAGTATTGCGTACAGTTCTGGTCTCCAAATCTGAGGAAGGACATTATTGCCATAGAGGGAGTGCAGAGAAGGTTCACCAGATTAATTCCTGGGATGTCAGGACTGTCGTATGAACAAAGACTGCATAGACTCGGTTTATACTCTCTAGAATTTAGGAGATTGAGAGGGGATCTTATAGAAACTTACAAAATTCTTAAGGGGTTGGACAGGCTAGATGCAGGAAGATTGTTCCCGATGTTGGAGAGGTCCAGGACAAGGGGTCACAGCTTAAGGATAAGGGGGAAATCCTTTAGGACCGAGATGAGAAGGACTTTTTTTCACACAGAGAGTGGTGGGTCTCTGGAACTCTCTGCCACAGAGGGTAGTTGAGGCCAGTTCATTGGCCATATTTAAGAGGGAGTTAGATGTGGTCCTTGTGGCTAAAGGGATCAGAGTGTATGGAGAGAAGGCAGGTACAGGATACTGAGTTGGATGATCAGCCATGATCATATGGAATGGTGGTGCAGGCTCGAAGGGCCGAATGGCCTACTCCTGCACCTAATTTCTATGTTTCTAGGTTTATAAGAGCAAATTAGTGAAAAATATGTCAAAAGGCAGATCAAACCCACCACAATAGTGGGAAAGAAAGGTCGGCATGGTGGCGCAGTAATGGAGTTACTGCCAGACGGGCAGCATCTCTGGAGAACATAGATAAGGGACCATTCGGTCCTTCAGGCCAAAGACCCTTCAGTCTAAAGTAGGGTCTCAACCCAAAATGTCCCCTATCCATGTTCTCCAGAGTTGCTTGCAGTGCCAGAGACCCAGGTTCGATCCTGGCTACAGGGGCTTGTCCATACGGGGTTTGTACTTTCTCCTCGTGACCGCGTGGGTTTTATCCCTAGATCTTTGGTTTCCTCCCACGTTCAAGATGTACAGGTGTACAGGCTAATTCGTGTAAAAATTGCCCCGAGTGTTAATGAGCGGGGATCGCTGGTTGGCATGGACTTGGTGGGCCGAAGGGCCTGTTTCCGCGCTGCATCTCCAAACTCAACTCAGACTGGCTGAACTAGAAGTCATTGACCTGTCTGCTGAGCTGGCTGGAGCCAAATACACGAGCTCCTCTTGATACAGACCAAGATGAGCCTGTTCTTCAACTGCCCAATGTTTTCAGTCCCACAGTTTTAACAAGCAGCTGTTTTAGAAGGAAACTCGTAAAAAAGAAATAATGCGTTTATCAAACGATCTTCCAGTCCAGCTGTCAAGTTTGTCCTAAGCTTCGCCTGCGTGAAGCCCTTCCATATGTGTGTCTTGGTTGGACTATTTTGTATTTCATCACCTCTGAATGGCAAAATGGAAGTTCTGCATTTTAGTCATAACAAGCTGTGGTTTACCTCAACTTTTCTATAAAAGTGGTTATGTTCAGAAGGTTTTAATGACACTGCGACATGTGGAGTCAATTTAAATCTATGATTAATTCCAGCTTTTTTAGAAGCTTGGAAGCCGTGCTATTACAGCCTGAACATGGGGCATGGATTATTGCCTCAGAATCTCGCATTGCGTTATTTAATCGTTCCCTGTCTTTCTTTCAGCCAGTTGGTTTTGTTACATTTGACAGTCGAGCTGGAGCAGAAACGGCAAAGAATGCGTTAAACGTAAGTACTGACTAATTGTTTACCTATGGGCCTTTCAGTCGATCTAATAATGGCTGCTTCGGGGTCTCGACCCGAGACGTCATCCATTTCTCCTCTCCAGAGGTGCTGCTTGTCCCGCTGTGTTAAACCCCTGTCCCACGGTACGAGTTCATTCCAAGAGCTCTCCCGAGTTTGCTCTCATTCGAACTCGGAGATTTACGGTAATGGCCGCTCGTCGGTACTCAGGGCTCTCGTGGACATTTTTCAACATGTTGAAAAATCTTCCTGAGTCTTCCCGTGCTTACCTGCCGTTAGCTAGTCTTCCTGAGTACCTGCCATTACCGTTACGAACCGCTAAGAGACGCCCCCGAGCTCCGACGTACCAGCTACGTTCATTCTCCGTGCTTACCACGAGTTTTGTTTTTTAAACTCGGGAGAGCTCTTGGAATGAACTCGTGCAGTGGGACTGGGCTTGTACTCCACTATTTTGTCTTGTCTTCAGATTAAAACAGCATCTACAGTTCCTTCCTACAAATAATAGCTCTGGCTGGATCCCAATTTAACTGTGACCACCTTCACACAATGAATTGGTCTGATGCTATCAAAGTTGATCTGTCCCACTGTCTCTATCTAACCACCTTTGACTGCACACCAACCCTGCCCCATCTCAGAATTTGTGGTGAGACTGACCATGTGCACTCTCATTCACAGAGCCATAGTGATACAGTGTGGAAACAGGCCCTTCGGCCCAACTTGCCCACAAAGGCCAGCGACTCTAGTCCCACCTGCCTGCGTTTGGTCCATATCCATTTACCTGTCTAACTGTTTCTTAACATCGGGATAGTCCCAGCCTCAACTATCACCTTTAGCGTTTAGTTTTGGAGATACAGCGCGGAAACAGGCCCTTCGGCCCACCGAGTTCACACTGACCAGCGATCCCCGCACATTAACACTATCCTACACGCACTAGGGACGATTTACATTTATACCAAGCCAAATAACCTACATATCTGCACGCGTTTGGAGTGTGGGAGGAAAGCAAAGATCTCGGAGAAAACCCACGCAGATCACGGGGAGAACGTACAAGCACCCGTAGTTGGGATCGAACCCGGTTCTCTGGCGCTGCAAGTGCTGTAAGGCAGCAAATCTAGCACTGCACCACCTCTGGCATCTTGTTCCATACACCCACCACCCTTTGTGTGGAAAAAGGGATGGCAGGACTTCCATATGAAGAAAGACTGGATCGACTCGGCTTGTACTCTCTGGAATTTAGAAGATTGAGGGGGGATCTTATAGAGACTTACAAAATTCTTAAGGGGTTGGACAGGCTAGATGCAGGAAGATTCTTCCCGATGTTGGGGGAGTCCAGAACACGGGGTCACAGTTTAAGGATAAGGGGGAAGTCTTTTAGGACCGAGATGAGAAAATCATTTTTCACACGAAGAGTGGTGAATCTGTGGAATTCTCTGCCACAGAAGGTAGTTGAGGTAGTTTGGCTATATTTAAGAGGGAGTTAGATGTGGCCCTTGTGGCTATAGGGATCAGGGGGTATGGAGAGAAGGCAGGTACAGGATACTGAGTTGGATGATCAGCCATGATCATATTGAATGGCGGTGCAGGTTCAAAGGGCCGAATGGCCTACTCCACCTACTTTCTATGTTTCTAGAAGTCACCCCTCAGATTCCCATTAAATCTTTTCCCCTTCACCTTGAACCTATGTCCTCTGGTCCTCGATTCCCCTACTCTGGGGCAAGAGATTCTGTGCATCTGCCCGATCTCTTCCTCTCATGTACGTCTTTGGAGTCTAGAAGGGATCGGAAGAAGATGAGCTCTGAGAAAACCCACGCAGGTCACGGGGAGAACGTACAAACTCCGTACAGACAGCGCCCGTGGCCAGGATCGAACCCAGGTCTCTGGCACTGTGAGGCAGCAACTCTACCGCTGCGCCACCGTGCCACACACTTGATGTCTTGACACCTAGGGTGCCTTTGCAATTGTGTAAAAATCTGATGTGAGTGGACTATTTCGGTGAAGTTTGCTAACTGGGGATTATGCTCGAGTACGGCGATATTTTTACTGGAGTCTTGTAAGAAAAGAATTTCCCTTCTGCTTTTGCACTTGTAAGTAAGTAAGTTTATTGGCCAAGTATTCACATACAAGGAATTTGCCTTGGTGCTCCGCCCACAAGTAACAACATGACATACAGTGACAGTTACGAATGACTCAGAAAACACTAAACATTAATAATTGTAAAACATTAATGATAAAACACCATTGATCAAGCATGTGAACCAACAAAATACCAGATCAAAGGGAGGCTACAGATTTTTGGCTGTTGAGTAGAGCAGCTACTCGTGGATAAAAACTGTTTTTATGTCTGGCTGTGGCAGCTTTGACAGTCCGGAGCCGCCTTCCAGTGGGAAGTGATTCAAAGAGTTTGTGGCCAGGGGGCAAATAAAACCACCGTTGAAATATTCTAAAAAGGGATAGTGATATAGAAAAGTTGCTGGGCTGGTAACTTTGGGAAGTGGGCTAGTGACCTCTAATTAGATCACATAGATACTAGCAGTGAGTTAAATCTTAAATACAAAACTGGTGTGAGTGATAGCAATCATAGTTGATGGATCTAGAAGATTTTTTTAGTAAATGAGCGTGGGTCACATATTTATTTACAATATGGCCAGAAGGGATATGGGAAGATAGCAGGAACGGGGTACTGATTGTGGGTGATCAACCAGGGGCCACAGTTTAAGAATAAGGAGTAAGCCATTTAGAACGGAGACGAGGAAACACTTTCTCTCACAGAGTGGCGAATCTGTGGAATTCTCTGCCTCAGAGGGCGGCGGAGGCAGGTTCTCTGGATGCTTTCAACAGAGAGCTAGACAGGGCTCTTAAAGACAGCGGAGTCAGGGGATATGGGGAGAAGGCAGGAACGGGGTACTGATTGGGGATGATCAGCCGTGATCACATTGAATGGCTGGGTTGAAGGGCCGAATGGCCTACTCCTGCGTCTGTTGTCTATTGTCACATTGAAATTGCTGCAACCCAGTGTGTAGGTTCACATAGATCACAAGACCTACACCAACCCCAAACCAATTAGGAGCAGACGAGGGCATTCGATCCAATTTGTGGTCCCAGCCTCAAAGACAGATGTGTACAGCAATTCGTTCTTTCCACGCCCTATTAAAGCATGGAATAATCTCCACCAAGCCACGGTTGCCCAGCCAGATGCAACTCAATTTAAAGTGGCACTTTCTTCCCAATAACCCTCTCTGGCTAAACCCCTCCCTTCACCACCTCCAGTTTAAATTCCAGTTGGAATATTTTGGAGGACCAAGTAACCAAGAACCAAGTAGGTGCCGGTATTGTGCTGAAGGGGGTGGTTGAGGTATAAACGAAACGTTGCCTATTTCCTTCGCTCCATAGATGCTGCCTCACCCGCTGAGTTTCTCCAGCATTTTTGTCTACCTTCGATTTTCCAGCATCTGCAGTTCCTTCTTAAACCCCCGTCAACTGCGTGGGCCTTCTCCAGTTTCTTCCCACACTTCGAAGACGTACAGTTTTATTGGTCAATTGGCTTGGTCTTCATTGTAAATGGTCCCTAGTGTGTGTAGGATGGTGTTAGTGTTCGGGGATTGCAGGTCAGCGTGGACTGGGTGGGCCGAAAGGCCTGCTTCCGCGCTGTATCTCCAAACTAAACTGATAAATCTAGGCAACGTTTCGGGTCAAGACCCTTCTTCAGGGCCTCGACCCGAAACGTCGCCTATCTCCTTCGCTCCTCAGATGCTGCTGCACCCGCTGAGTTTCTCCAGCCTTTTGTGTACTCTCGATTCTCCAGCATCTGCAGTTCCTTCTTTAAATCTTTTTAAACTAATGAATCTGTTGTGCTGTACTGTTCTACGTCCTGTAAACCCATCAGCATCCAGAGGCTTGTCAGCTCACGGCTCCAAGCTGTTTATCCCTCGTGATATGTGGGATATTTATGTCAACAAAATAGAGAGGGTACAGAGGAGATTTACTAGAATGTCGCCTGGGTTTCAACAGCTAAGTTACACAGATAGGTTGAATAAGTTAGGTATTTATTCTCTGGAGCGCTGAAGGTTAAGGGGGGACTTGATAGAGGTCTTTAAAATGATGAGAGGGATAGACAGAGTTGATGTGGACAAGCTTTTCCCTTTGAGAAAAGGGAAGATTCAACAAGAGGGCATGACTTTAGAATTAAGGGACAGAAGTTTAGGGGTAACATGAGGGGGAACTTCTTTACTCAGAGCGGTGTGGAATGAGCTTCCAGTGGAAGTGGTGGCGGCAGGTTCGTTGGTATCATTTAAAAATAAATTGGATAGGCATATGGATGAGAAGGGTATGGAGGGTTATGGTATGAGTGCAGGCAGGTGGGACTAAGGGAAAAAAGTTGTTCGGCACGGACTTGAAGGGCCGAGATGGCCTGTTTCCGTGCTGTAATTGTTATATGGTTATATGATATAGCTTTATGAATTATTTGCCCTTCAAATTCCTGATTAACTAAGTTCTCGGATGTTTTCTCAAGGAAACAGTGAGGAAAAAATATTTGTTTTAAGGCATCTTTCCCGTTTATTAAATAAGGGACTGCAGATGCTGGAAAATCGAGGGTACCCATGTATTAGTTCCTCCAATGCTCAGTTTAAAAAATCTGGATATATTACTGTTTTCTGTGGAGTCTTAGTCATTGCACAGAAAATGGCCCTTCAGCCCAACCTGCCCATGCTGACCAAGATGCCCCAGCTTAGCTCGTCTTATTAACCTGCATCTGACCCATACTCCTCTTAACGTTTCCAATCGATGTACTTGTCCAAGTGGCCAGAAATAAGAATAAGGGGTCGGCCATTTAGAACTGAGATGAGGAAAAAGCTGTGAATCTGGGGAATTCTCTGCCTCAGAAGGCAGTGGAGGCCGATTCACTGGATGCATTCAAAAGAGAGTTAGATAGAGCTCTCAGACCGAGTGGTACAGTGTTGTTACCTGGGTAGGTTTAGAAGGGTACGGGCCAAATGCAGGCAGGTGGCTGTTCTCTGGATACTTTCAAGAGAGAGCTAGATAGGGCTCTTAAAGATAGCGGAGTCGGGGGATATGGGGAGAAGGCAGGAACGGGGTCCTGATTGGGGATGGTCAGCCATGATCACATTGAATGGCGGTGCTCGCTCGAAGGACCGAATGGCCTACTCCTGCACCTATTGTCTATGTATCTATGTCTCTTAAATGTTATTGTATGTGTCTCACCTTCTCTAAAGATCACTTCTTGGCCTCCTGTGCTTTTAGTCATTGTTCATGAGTGCTTCTGTTAATAGTCACAATACAGTCGCAGTGCGGTTACCAAGTCATTTCTTTGTGCATGTGTATTATGTTAATATGTGTGTGTGTGTGTCTGAGGATGGGTCCTGACCTGTAATGTTCCCTATCCATGTTCTCCAGAGATGTGTGGGAGGGAACTGCAGACGCTGGTTTAAACCAAAGGATCTCGAGCTGAAACATCACTTAAGGCCCTGTCCCACTTTGCCGAGTTACTCACAAACTCTCCGGAGGTTTCCCCTTGATTCGAACTCGGATAATTACTCGTAGATACCCGGGGCCTATTTTTTTTTTTTTTTTACTCGTGGACAGTTTTGAACGTTGGTAAAAAGGTCCCGACTTGCCTGATGCCCCGAGTTCCTACGGCTGGCATTGCGAGCCGCTACAAGATATCTACGGCCTCGCTACGGACATTCCCCGACATTCTCCGAGTTGGAATCAAGGGGAAAACTCTGGAGAGTTTGTGAGTAACTTCGGGAAAGTAGGACAGGGCCTTGATTCCTATTCTCCAGAGATGCTGTCCATCCCATTGAGTTTCTCCAGGGATGCTGCCTGACCTGAACTACACCAGCTCTTGGGGTCCTTTCATGTATTATCGGACTTGTAGACAAAATTGTCTATAGAAATCCAACCTGTTTATTAATCAGGAACTGTCAGTAGAGCTGGTACAGAAGGTGGGATCAAGCATAATGGCTATCATAATTAGCATGAACTAAACAATTATTCTGCAACAAGGAACATGGAATAAGAATAAGGGGTAAGCCATTTAGAACGGAGACGAGGAAACACTTTTTCTCACAGAGAGTTGGGAGTCTGTGGAATTCTCTGCCTCGGAGGGCGGTGGAGGAAGGTTCTCTGGATGCTTTCAAGAGCGAGCTAGATAGGGCTCTTAATGATAGCGGAGTCGGGGGATATGGGGAGAAGGCAGGAACGGGGTACTGATTGGGGATGATCAGCCATGATCATATTGAATGGCGGTGCTGGCTCGAAGGGCCAAATGGCCTCTACTCCTGCGCCTATTGTCTATTGTCTATTTCCTGCAGAGTACAAAGTGCGGAAACAGACCTTTCGGCCCATCATGTCCGCACCGACCAACAATCCCTGCACATTAACACTATCCTACACTTGGGCCAATTTTGCATTTGTACCAGGCCGATTAACCAACAAACCTGCACGTCTTTTGGAGTGTGGGAGGAAACCAAAGTTCTCTGAGAAAACACACGCAGGTCACGGGGAGAACATGCTAACTCTGGACAGGCAGCACCCATAGCCAGGATGGAATCCGGGTCTCTGGCGCTGTAAGTCAGCAAGTCTTATCACTGCACCACCCTGAACGAAACATTGGAAACTCCAAAAGAGCGATGCAATTAAATGGCTGCCGCTGGCACAATGAAGGGGAGGGAGGGGTGCGGACAGGAGGGGAAGTCTTGCGGATCCAGCCCAGCAAGTTCAAGTTACATTTATTGTCACCTGCACCAATTTGTACGGTGAGATTTGAGTTACCGTACAGCCATACGAATAAAAAAGAGCACGATACACGATAGAATCTAACATAAACGCCCCCACGCTGCAGAATCAACATTTCCCACTGAGGGAAGGCAATAAAGTTCAGAACACAAACAGGTGCAGGAGGCGGCCATTCGGCCCTTCGAGCCAGCACCGCCATTCTATGTGATCATGGCTGATCATCCCCAATCAGTACCCCGTTCCTGCCTTCTCCCCATATCCCCTGACTCCGCTATCTTTAAGAGCCCTATCTAGCTCTCTCTTGAAAGTATCCAGAGAACCGGCCTCCACCGAGAATTCCACAGATTCGCCACTCTCTGTGTGAAAATGTTTTTCCTCGTCTCCGTTCTAAATGGCTTGCCCCTTATTCTTAAACTGTGTGTGGCCCCTGGTTCTGGACTCCCCCAACATCGGGAACATGTTTCCTGCCTCTGGCGTGTCCAAACCCTTAATAATCTTACATGTTTCAATGAGGTCCCCTCAAGTTCAGCCATCTTCCTAATTGTTCACCTGGGACCGGGGCCTTTGAACCCTCTGCAGTCGGCTACGGGCAGCCCGATGTGCAGGCCCTCTCGCCAGGATGATGGAACTCCGACGTCGGAAGTGAAGAACACACTCTGCGGCATGTGAGCGTTTGACCAAGGGTAGGGTTCACATGGGAAGTGTTTGTCCCTTGGCACAGTGGAGGCGCTGTGATTATTTCATATAGACATGATTTGATCTTCTCCAAAGCCCCTCCAGCTCCCGAGATCTCTCCGAACAAAATTCCCTCAGATCCGAGGATCGCTGCCTTTTGAGATCGTGTGGTTGGAAAATCAAAGCGGAATATCAAGTCTTTGAAGTTTGGCGGGTCGATTGTAATCAATCGCTCTGACCATGTGTGGCCTTTCTTCCAAATAGTGGCTAGCAATCCTTCGGACAGAGTGCGGGGAAATGGAAACGAGGCCTTGCAGTCAGACTGAAGAAGGGTCTCGGCCCGAAACATCCACCGTTCCTTCTCCCCCAAGGACCCAAGCAGTCGTTCCAGGTGCGGCAGAGGTTCACCTGCACCTCCTCCAACCTCATCTATTGCATCCGCTGCTCTAGATGTCAGCTGCTCTACATCGGTGAGACCAAGCGTAGGCTCGGCGATCGTTTCGCCCAACACCTCTGCTCGGTCCGCAATAACCAACCTGATCTCCCGGTGGCTCAGTACTTCAACTCCCCCTCCCATTCCAAATCCGACCTTTCTGTCCTGGGCCTCCTCCACGGCCAGAGTGAGGAGCACTGCAAATTGGAGGAGCAGCACCTCATATTTTGCTTGGGCAGTTTGCACCCCAGCGGTATGAACATTGATTCTCTAATATCAGGTAGTCCTTACTTTCTCCTCCCCTTCTCAGCTCTCCCTCAGCCCACTGGCTCCACCTCATCCTTTCTTCTTCCTACCCCCCCCCCCCGCCCCCCCCTTCGGTTTAAACCAGCATCTGCAGCTCCTTCCGACACCAATCCTTCAGACCTCTGCCGGGAAGTACGTGTGGAAATTCGTCAAACGGGACCAACATTGACAATTGGAACCGATGCATTAAAATGTATCCTCTTGATTTAATTGGAATAAACAGTCGGGTCCTGTCAGATGACCAGAACCTGCTGGAGTGGGTCTTTGGTGTGTGGACGGAAACCGGAGCAACCGGACAAACCCCGTACGGTCGCAACACGTGTCGCATTGACGATCTCAAAACGCAGCGATTCTTGGATCTGAGGGAATTTGGTTCAGAGAGATCTCGGGAGCAGGAGGGCAGTGGTGAAAGTAGGGAGAAGGTCAAATCATTTGAATACAAGCCTATAATAATAAATACACACAGTGGCTCCACTCTGCACGGGGAAGGTGAGGCTTCTGAGGACGTACCGTTCCATCTGAAGGAAGGGTCTCGGCCCGAAACGTCACCCATTCCTTCTCTCCGGAGATGCTGCCTGTCCCGCTGAGTTACTCCAGCTTTTTGTTGAAAACACTATCTTCGGTTTGAACCAGCATCTGCAGTTGCTTCATGCACAATTCTTGGAGGCGAAGTTACCGAATAAATTAAAGTTGATTTTACAAAACTCATTGAAGAGAGTTAAACGATGGAGGAACCAAGGCGAGGCTGCTTGGATTGGAAGGTATTAGCTCCAAGGCAAGGTTGGACAAACTTGGATGTAGAGTGCTGGAGTTTAGAAGAATGAGGGGGGACTCGTGTTGGGGGCGCCGTCCTGTACGGATATGGCTGCCCAGCCTGCAGCTGTCCGTTTTTTCTCTCTTTTAATTTTTAGTTAGTTGAGTTTTTTGTTTTTCGGAGTCCTAGCCTTTTTTAATGTGGGGGTGGAGGAGGGGAAGGGGGAAACTACTTTCTAGGGACCTGAACCTGGTCGGAGAGGCAGCTTTTCTCCGGGCTGCACCGTCGACCCGTCCTCGCGGCCTACCAGCGGGCCTGGAGCGGCGTTTCCTGGGGGGGGACCGCCCAGAGCCACGGCTTCGGCAGCGGCGCAGCGCTGGAGCGCAAATGTGGAGCGGAGCGGGCGATGCCTTGCCTGGGTCGCCGCGCTGGAGCTACGGTGAGCTGAAGACCGCAGGTGAACATCGCGGAGCTGCGGGGCGGGTGGCGGCGCTGAAATTTAAATCGGGAACCTGGGATCTCTCGGCGAGATCACCAGTTGTGGAGCTCCATCCAGCACGGCCTGTTGGCGTCGGAAGCCGCGGTCTCCAGCAAGGAAGTGGCCGTTACAGGTACCCCGAGCCACTGAGAGGGTTCCCCCGTCGCCAGAGCACCATCACCCGGCGAAGAAGGGCCTGGAACATCGGCTCCCATAGCGGCGACTGTTGGGGCCTCAATAGGCCTGACTATGGGAGAACTGGGGATGGGGTCTGGACTTTGTGCCTTCCCTCATAATGGGAACCATTGTGGGGGGATGTTTGTTATGTTTTATGTTAAATTCTTTAATGTTATGTCCTATCTTTATCTGTGTGCTGCATGGCAAGACAAATGTCACTGCACCAATTGGTGTATGTGACAATAAATGTCCTTTGACCTCAGTGAAACATACAGAGTAGTGAATGGCTTGGATAGAGTGGTTGTGGAGAGGATGTTTCCACTAGTGGGAGAGTCTAGGACTGGAGATCACAGCCTCATAGATAAAGGATGTTTTTTTAAGAAGATGAGGAGAATTTCTGAATCTGTGGAATTCATTGCCACAGAAGGCTGTAGAGGCCAAGTCAGTGAATATTTTTAAGGCAGAGATGGGATAACCACATATATAACCATATAACAATTACAGCACGGAAACAGGCCATCTCGGCCCTTCTAGTCCGTGCCGAACACTTACTCTCACCTAGTCCCATCTACCTGCACTCAGACCATACCCCTCCATTCCTTTCCCGTCCATATACCTATCCAATTTATTTTAAAATGATAAAATCGATCCTGCCTCCACCACTTCCACTGGAAGCTCATTCCACACAGCCACCACTCTCTGAGTAAAGAAGTTATGGGGAGATGGCAGGAGAATTGGGTAAGGATGGTGAGATAGACCAGCCATGATTGAATGGTGCAGATGGGCCAAATGGCCTAATTCTACTCCTATCACATAGAAACATAGAAATTAGGTGCAGGAGTAGGCCATTCAGCCCTTCGAGCCTGCACCGCCATTTAATATGATCATGGCTGATCATCCAACTCAGTATCCCGTACCTGCCTTCTCTCCATACCCTCTGATCCCCTTAGCCACAAGGGCCACATCTGACTCCCTCTTAAATATAGCCAATGAACTGGCCTCAACTACCCTCTGTGGCAGAGAGTTCCAGAGACCCACCACTCTGTGTGAAAAAAGTCCTTCTCATCTCGGTCTTAAAGGATTTCCTTCTTATCCTTAAGCTGTGACCCCTTGTCCTGGACCTCCCCAACATCGGGAACAATCTTCCTGCATCTAACCTGTCCAACCCCTTAAGTATTTTGTAAGTTTCTATAAGATCCCCTCTCAAGCTCCTAAATTCTAGAGAGTATAAACCGAGTCTATCCAGTCTTTCTTCATAAGACAGTCCTGACATCCCAGGAATCAGTCTGGTGAACCTTCTCTGCACTCCCTCTATGGCAATAATGTCCTTCCTCAGATTTGGAGACCAAAACTGTACGCAATACTCCAGGTGTGGTCTCACCAAAACCCTGTACAACTGAAGTAGAACCTCCCTGCTCCGATATTCAAATCCTTTTGCTATGAAAGCTAACATACCATTCGCTTTCTTCACTGCCTGCTGCACCTGCATGCCTACTTTCAATGACTGGTGTACCATGACACCCAGGTCTCACTGCATCTCCCCTTTTCCTATTCGGCATTAGGAAAAGGGGAGATTTCCTAAGCCACCATTTAGATAATAGTCTGCTTTCCTGTTTTTGCTACCAAAGTGAATAACCTCACATTTATCCACATTATACTGCATCTGCCAAACATTTGCCCACTCACCCAGCCTATCCAAGTCACCTTGCAGTCTCCTAGCATCCTCCTCACAGCTAACACTGCCCCCCAGCTTAGTGTCATCCGCAAACTTGGAGATATTGCCTTCAATTCCCTCATCCAGATCATTAATATATATTGTAAATAGCTGGGGTCCCAGCACTGAGCCTTGCGGTACCCCACTAGTCACTGCTTTTGAGTATCTCAGTGGCTTGATTTTTTTAAATTTACGTGTTATCTTTCTTTAAAATAGGGCATCCGGTTCGATCCCGAAAACCCGCAAACGCTCCGGTTGGAATTCGCCAAGGCCAACACGAAAATGGCCAAGAGCAAGCTGATGGCTACGCCCAACCCCTCAAACATGCACCCTGCCCTGGGGGCCCACTTCATCGCACGGGACCCCTGTAAGTCTCGCCCTTCGACCTCCCGCCGTGCGTTGATATGTGTCTTTTTTTTCGCACTTGTCCATCCAGCAATCCACTGTCGGCCACGTACCACGTCTGCAGCATTGTCTGTCCCTGTTAACGGAGTCGGGGAGACGCGTTTTGTGTGACGTTAAGGCTGGCGAGTGCATGGCGGTGGTCGTTGAGAAGAGGACATTAAGGAGAGCTCGTCTTTTTTTCCATCCCTAGGTCCCCACTGCTGCTTCCCACCGCCATGCTTTCTTCCGCCATTGGGATGGGATGCTGAACAAGAATTTCACGGCCAGTCAGTACCACCCTTCATGTGGCCCAGAGGTGCGCTTCTGTTGTGGTGGACTGCTGTTCCACCTTCAGCTGCTGTAGAAGGATGAGGGGGGGTAGGGGAGGTGGGGGGGACCCTCATTGATACTTGCCGAATAGTCAGAGGCCCGGATAGAGTGGATGTGGAGAGGATGTTTCCACTAGTGGGAGAGTCTAGGACCAGAGGTCACAGCCTCAGAATTAAAGAACATTCTCTTATGCCCCTGTCCCACTTAGGAAACCTGAACGGAAACCTCTGGAGACTTTGCGCCCCACCCAAAGTTTCCGTGCGGCTCCCGGAGGTTTTTGTCAGTAATTTTCCCTAATGGTCAAAAGTGGTTTCCGTTTTTTAAATCAGTAATTTTTTAGTCGAAGCCGGTTGCGATGCTAGTTGAAGGTGGTTGCCGGAGGACGAAAACCTCCGGGTGGGGCGCAAAGTCTCCAGAGGTTTCCGTTCAGGTTTTCTAAGTGGGACGGGCATTATGAAGGAGATGAGGAGGAATGTCTTTAGTCAGAAGTTGGTGAATCTGTGGAATTCATTGCCACAGAAGGCTGTGGAGGCCATGTTGATGGATATTTTTAGGGCAGAGATAGATAGATTTTTGATTGGTATGGGGATGATCAGCCATGATCACATTGAATGGCGGTGTTGGCTCGAAGGGCCGAATGGCCTCCTCCTGCACCTATTGTCCATTGTCGGAGGTTATGGGGAGAAGGTAGGAGAATGGGGTTAGGAGGGAGGGAGAGATCAGCCATGATTGGATGGAGGAGTGGAATTAATGGGCCGAATGGCCTAATTCTGCTCCTATCACTTATGAACTTTCACTGCCACCCCATCCCGACAAACCCTACAAAGCTTCTCCATTGCACCTCAACACATGTCAACAAACTAAACCACCAGTTTCAAGATGGTGGACTTTACACAACCAGTGTGCTGCAGTGCCCGACTTGCCTATAAGCTAAATAAGCCATAGCTTAGGGCCACACACCCTCGGGGGGGGGGGGGGGGCTCATTTTTTGAAATATATCATTTTTTGCCTGATTTTTTTTTAGAGAAGGGCCTCAAATTTCACGCAGCATAGGGCCTCAGCAGGTGAAAGTCCGGCCCTGGTGTGCTGTTAGACTTTGGGGATACAATGGGCCCTTTGGCCCACAGATACCACAGCGACCAGCGATCACATCGTAGGTTAGCATTATCCTACACAATAGGGGCAATTTACAATTTTACAGAAGACAATTGACCTACAAACCTTTCATGAGTCATGCTCCTGTTGTTACGCCCACTAGCTTTTTAGTTATTACTGCTTGCTGAATTCCCCTCGTGTAAGTGGAACGTGCAAGTGTGAGGTCATCTTGCTATGTAGCTAATGAAGTCTTCGGCTCTTCATCTTGGTGTATGGCTTCTGTTATTGTATGGTCGTCTCTCAACATGGTGTCAGGAGTGGGATTCGAACCCACGCCTCCAGTTGGAGACCAGAACTCATTCCATGTTGAGTGATGACTACAGAAGCATGACTCCTGATATGAGTGATACTAATCTACACCAAAGGAAACCCACGTGGTCATAGGTAGAACATGCAAACTCTATACCGACAGCACCCTTTGTTAGGATCGAACCTGGGTCAGTGGGGCAATGGCTCTACAATGGCCACCGCGCTGTCCGGCTGAGTCAGTGAAGTTGTCAGGAACGAACTGCAGATGCTGGTTTAAATCTAATTGACACAAAATGCTGGGAGTAACTCGAGCTGGACAGGCAGCATCTCCGGAGAGAAGGTCTGAAGAAGGGTCTCGACCCGAAACGTTGCCCATTCCTTCTCTCCAGAGATGCTGCCTGTCCCGCTGAGTTACTCCAGCATCCTGTGTCTGTCTTTGAGTTAGTGGAGCGTTTGCGCGACCTTTCCAAACAATTATGGGCTTTGGCGTTGAAGTCTTCTAGCACGCGATGCCTTGCCGTAATAAGCGAACTAAAGTCCGTGACTTGGAGTACTTTGTCACTTAAAGTGGCATGCAACATTTGCAATCAGCAGCACATGGTCTAGCCTTGCCTTCGAGCATTGATCTTGCCCAGGCTGGCACAGAAATTGCTGTCAAAACATGCGGGGGACACAATTCCATGGCGGCCGCGCGCATGCGCGTACACGTGCGGCCTCGTCCGTGGGCTTAAATCAGCCCGGGGTCTTTCATCAGCCGGCGGGGGCTTTGATTTTGAGCCGCGCCGTGCGTTGAAAGGCCCCACAAACGGGCCAAGTCAGCCCTTAGAAAGCGTTTGATACAAAACATGGGGTGGGGGGGGGAGGGATCATCCCCCACCTCTCAAAGCGGGGGGGGGGGTCGTGTCCCTCCTGCCCCCATTCCCCCCCCCCCCAATGTTTCCGCCCCTGTCCCCTGGGTATTCGCACCCAAGGAACCATTATGTTGCTGTAAGTGCTGGCCATTTATCAATGGCAAGGCCATGACCTGGTGCTTTTTGCATGTAAGTTCACCGTACACTATTTCTGGTCACTTTGCTAATTGGGGATTGTGCTTGGGTATAGCAATACTTGGAGCTGTGTGTACAAAAATGATTTTGTTGTGCGGTTGCACATGTGACAGTAAATGGTAAAACACCATTGAGCCCTTTATTAGTTCTGCAGCCGATAAAATAACCTTCGAGCAGATTTTTTACCGGGTGTATCCTTCTTGCCTTCCTCTCCCCACACTCCCAACCAAGGCTTGACTCCACAAAAAAGCTTCCGTTTCAGTTTAGTTTAAGAAGGAACTGCAGATGCTGGAAAGTGGAACGTAGACAGAAATGCTGGAGAAACTCAGCGGGCGAGGCAGCATCTATGGAGCGAAGGAAATGGGTGACGTTTCAGGTCGAGACCCTTCTTCAGATCAAATCGAAGGGTCTCGACCTAAAACGTTGCCAATTTCCTTCGCTCCATAAATGCTGCCTCGCCCGCTGAGTTTCTCCAGCATTTTTGTCTACCTTCAGTTTCAGTTCAGTTTATTGTCACGTGTACCGAGGTACAGTGAAAAGCTTTAGTTGCGTGTCGACCAGACAGCCGAAAGACAATACATGATAAGAGTATAACGTTTCGTGCAAGGTAAAGCCAGCAAAGTCCGATTAGAGATAGTCCGAGGGTCACCAATGAGGTGGATGGTTCAGGACTGCTCTCGGGTTGTGGCGAGATGGTTCAGTTGCCCGAGCTTCTTCTTTTCGTGTCCATCTTGTCACAAATGTTGACTTCGCTGTCATTGTCCGTCCTGAAAAGGAACGCGAGCTTCCGGCGACTATCAGTGGGAGCCATCACTTGTCGCAGTAGATGATGGTGGCGGCAGAATTAGCTTGGGATACTTCCAGTTCCCAGCCCCCGTGACGTGGACGCTTCTGCTGTGGGGCCAGTTGCCCGAGGCAACTACTCCTGAATCTGGAGCTGTGCGTTTTCACGCTCCTATAGCAATTGAATAGGTGTAGGAAGGAACTGCAGATGCTGGTTTACACCGACGGCAATTCTCTGCCTCAGAGGACGGTGGAGGCCGGTTCTCTGGATGCTTTCAAGAGAGAGCTAGATAGGGCTCTTAAAGATAGCGGAGTCAGGGGATATGGGGAGAAGGCAGGAACGGGGTACTGATTGGGGATGATCAGCCATGATCACATTGAATGGCGGTGCTGGTTCGAAGGGCCGAATGGCCTACTCCTGCACCTATTGTATATTGTCTATTGTCTGATACAAAATGGTGGAGTAACTCTTGTAAGAGGGGTCTCGATCGGAAACTTCACCCATTCCTTCTCTCCAGAGACGCTGCCCGTCCCGCTGTGTTACTCCAGCGTGTTGTGTCTACCTTTGCAATTGCAATTGAATTGGAATATAAATCAAATGGGAATTGAGTTCTGAGCAGTATGGATGGTTACTAATTGGAATGGTCTTGCATGTTACTGGAATGGAGCAGCTGGGTTGCCTAATTTGATAGCCGTTGGGCTGAAAGCAGAATACATTGGACCTTAATTAGCCTGAAGGACGGGCTGCACGATGTTTGTGGCGTCTTCAAGGTCGAGGGATAATGAGGGAAATCTACAACTTTGAGATTCCAATTGTAATTATCTCCAATTGGGCAATTTTCACTGATTGAATGTTATGCCATTAGTTCCTTCAATGCACGGAGTCGCTGACCTGATCTGATCTGTCTTTTTGAAATGGCAGCAAGGAAACTTCTCATCCCCTCGGCCTTTCCAATCCGTCCTGGAGGAATATTCAACCTTGACCACTTGCAACCAGTCAAAATAACTTTGTCTCGATATTCCTTAACTTGCTTTGCTGATAGTGTGACTTGGGCCTAGAGTAACCAGTGTGGTTTCCTGAACTGGTTGGATTGTGGGACAAAATGTTTCAGAAAGAGCTGCAGATGCTGGAAAAAAAAATCGAAGGTGGTCAAAAATGCCGGAGAATTAATCTGCGGGTGAGGCAGCATCCATGGAGCGAAGGAATCGGTGAAGTTTCAGGTCGTGACCCTTCTTCAGACTGATGGAGGGGGGGGGGGGGGGGGGGGGAAGAGAAGAAAGGAAGAGGCAGAGACAGTGGGCCATGGGAGAGCTGGGAAGGAGGGAGAAAGCAAGGACTACCTGAAATTGGAGGTCAATGTTCATACCGCTGGGGTGTAAACTACCCAAGCAAAATATGAGGTGTAAGTCATCTCGCCTCCAACCACCTTAGTTAGGCCCCATTGACTTCATTGGCCTACTATGCCATAGCGGATAACTCCACTGCTTAAAAAAAGATTATCCTTGAACAGTTTAAGAAGGAACTGCAGATGCTGGAAAAGTCGAAGGTAGACAAAAATGGTGGGGAAACTCAGCGGGTGCGGCAGCATCTATGGGGAGAAGGAATAGGTCGAGACCCGAAACGTCACCCATTCCTTCGCTCCATAGATGCTGCCTCACCCGCTGTGTTTCTCCAGCATTTTTCGCCTATCCTTGAACAGTTGATCCCACTCCTTCTCTCCACAGATGCTGCCTGTCCCGCTGAGTTACTCCAGCTTTTTGTGTCTGTCTTCAGTTGATCCTTAGAAATTCATTTCTTCCTGAGGTCGTTCCAATGAGTTGAGCTTTGTTTCTAACTGTTCCAAATGACAAGAGATTTTAAGCTCCTTAACTGGAGAGTCTGCCAGACCTTTCATCTGGAAATGGGGTAAAATGCTTAGTTTTGAGATACAGCGTGTAAACCAGCCCGTCAGCCCACCAGGGACAATTTACAGAAGCCAATTAAGCTACAAAGCTGCACGTCTTTGGGGTGTGGGTGGACCTTGAGTTTTCACACACAGTTGTGAGTGTGGAATTCTCTGCCTCTGAGGGCGGTGGAGGCCGGTTTTCTGGATACCTTCAAGGGAGAGCTAGATAGGGCTCTTAAAAATAGCGGAGTCAGTGGATATGGGGGAGAGGGCAGGAACGGGGTACTGATTGGGGATGATCAGCCATGATCACATTGAATGGCAGTGCTGGCTCGAAGGGCTGAATGGCCTACTCCTGCACCTTTTGTCTATTGTCTAAAACACACACGGTCACAGGGAGAACGCACAAACTCCGTACAGACAGCACCCGTGGCCAGGATCGAACCCGGGTCTCCGGCGCTGTAAGGCAGTAAATCTAATGCTGTGCCTGGTGCCACCTCTGGTGGGGTCCCGTAAGACTCTTTTCATTAGATGCGCTTTCAAAAGCAAAGTTGTATTTCGGGAAAGACACAAGTTAATGTATTGTTTTAGAAAGAACTGCGCAGATGCCGAAAAATCGAAGGTAGACAAAAATGCTGGAGAAACTCAGCGGGTGAGGCAGCATTTATGGAGCGAAGGAATGGGTGACGTTTCGGGTCGAGACCCTTCAGTTAATGTATTAATTATTTGCATCAAGGTTTAGGACATTGATTTTTATTGAAAGAACAGCCTGTAGATATGGCCAAATGTTAAATCGTGTGTGGCCTCTGTTAGGTTTAAGTTGGATCTGCTTGTTAGATCTGCAGAGTCACCAATTGCTTAATTGGTCTAAAGCATTGGCAGACAGCCATCGAATTGGACCTCTTGAACTAATACTTAGATTAAACCTGGAGATTGCACTCAAGATTGGTGACAATTGTCTAAATTGTTGCATTTATTAAATTGCACAGGATCCCACAGATAAATTAGTGCTGACTGCTTTTATAATCTGTCTTGGTTTAGTATAGAGATATGGCGCAGAAACAGGCCCACGGAGTCCGCACCAGCCAAAGATCCCGGTACAATTCTTTCCCAAGTCAATTAACCCACAAACCTGCATGTCTTCGGAATGAGGGAGGGAACCGGAGCAGCCGGAGAAAACCCACGCAGGTCCTGGGGAGAACGTGCAAACTCCGTACAGACAGCACCCGTAGTCGGGATCGAACCCGGGTCTCTGCAGCAACTCTACCACCAAGCTGTTCTGAAATGTAGAAATATTAACCGTAGCATTGTAATTACCAACTTTGCCAGAGTGCATTTTGTACTAAATTAACTTTTAATAACATCTAGAATTAATAAATATTCTTGAGTGGGTGTAAAAGCTTAACTTTTTTTATTAACTGAATGCTAGAAGTCCTTGTGTTGCCCCAGAATGACATTATTCGGTCTCCTATAGTTAAACTTCTCATCGTAATGAAGAAATGAGGAACTGCAGCTGCTGGTTTACCAAAAAGAAAAAGACACAAGTGCTGGAGTAACTCAGTGGGTCAGGCAGCATCTCTGGACAACATGGATCGGTGGCATTTTAGGTCGGGACGTTTCAGACTGAAGAATGGTCCCGACCCGAAACATCACCTATCCATGTTCTTCAGAGATGCTGCCTGACCCACCAAGTTATTTCAGCATAGTTTGGTTTCGAGTTAGAGAGGAAAAGCCCGCTGAGTCTATGCTCACCAGCAATCGTCCGTACATTAGTTCGATCCTACGCACTAGCGTCAATTTTCGGGAGCCTACAAACCATTACGTCTTTGGAAAGTGGGGGAGGAAACCGGAGCACCCGGAGAAAACCCACTCAGTCACAGGGAGAATGTAGAAACTGCTGATTGGATCAAACCCGACTGTCTGGGCCTGTCCCACCCGCATGCGGCGAGCGCACCCTAATGTGGTCGCTTGAGCCGTACGGCCTCGCGGGGCCGGTCCCACTCCGATTGCCGGAGCCGTATGGAGTTGTGCGGTGCTGGTCCCGGCTTCGTGTGGGGCTCCGAAAAACTGACCGTGTCCAAAAACTTCCACGCGCCAACGGCCTGTAGGCCCGCAGCCGCATTGAGGACGTACGCAGCGTCTCGACAACGTACGCCAAGCGCGTGGCGTTGCGCGATGATGTCACCGCCCGATGCCGTGCGACGTCCAAATTCAGTCGGCCCGCCTCCTGCCCAGCTGATTGGTGAGTATGATGTCGCGACCAGCCCCGCACAACTCCATACGCCTCCGCGTTTTGAATTGGGACTGGCCCCGCGAGGCTGTACGCCTCAAGCGACCATTTTGGTCGCGCCAGACGCATGCAAATGCATGCTGGTGGGACAGGGCCTGCAGGCAGCACTCTACCACTGCACCATCGTGCCGTGCTCAACATGTTTTTCATGTTAAGGAAATGTTGGGTGTAGGTTTATCCACAGAACAGTGTAAACTACCTGCGGTCAATGTTGGGAACTTGCTTCAGATGGTCGACATGGACAAGGTGGGACCAAAGGGGCTGTTTCCATGCTATATGGATGGCACGGTGGCGCAGGGGTAGAGTTACTGCCTTACGGTGCCCGAGGCCCGAGTTCGATCCCCACTACGGGTGCTGTCTGTATGGAGTTTGTGATAAATAAAATATATCGTTTGTACGTGTGACCGCGTGGGGTTTCTCTGAGATCTTCGGTTTCCTCCCATATGCAAGTTTGTAAGTTTGTTTGGTTTGGTATAAGTGTAAATTGTCCCGTGTGTGTGTGCGCGTGTGTGTGTGGTAGTGTTGATATGTGGGGTTCGCTGGTCGGTGTGGGCCGAAGGGCTCTGTTCCCGCCCTGCGACTCTAAGCTAAACTGAAAAACCCTAAGACTACTTTAGTCAAACAATCTAAAAAGTATAAACTGCTACGTAACTGTGATCTGATTGAGGACTGGCGTGGAGCCCAGAGCCTGTAACCTCATCTCGTTCTGTCTTCCTGCTCCGAGTCTCGGAGCAACTGATACGAAGGTTGCATTTTATAACTCTTGAAATGAGCTTAAAGGGCCTGCGCCACTTGGGCGTCATATATGCGACAGGCCGGTGGCGCGCGAAGATTTCGTGCAGAACGAAATCCTGGAGCGCTGCGTGAAACCGTGCGCAACTCTACACTCCATGCGCCCGTCCCACACTACCAGGTCGCGTAAATGGCGTGCAAATGTTGCCCAAGTGGGACAGGCCCTTAAGCATTCATGATGCCAGAGATCCTCAAACCTGTCGTTCCCTTGGGCGCCTTTGTCACCAACAGTTTTAGACCAATGAGCTGCTGTGAGAATATTTTGAGACCAGGCAAAAATATATAATTTTGAATGATGTGACACAAAGCAATGGGCGATAATTGTCACCCGAGGAACAAAGGCGAGATTAGAGTGGATGCGTAACATTCACTATCTGGCGAGAGGGCTTCTTCTCTCCGTGTCCATCTTGTTGCAAATGTCGACATCGCTGTCATCCTGTCCGTCCTGAAAAGGACACGAGCTCCCGGCGACAATCTGCGGGAAGCCATCACTTGTCGCAGTAGATGGTGGTGGTGGTTAGATCGGGATAGCCCAGTTTCCAGCCCCGCGACGTGGACCTTCAGACCGGGTCGGGCTAAGGTGTGATCTTAAAATGTAGATGATCCTGAGCAGAATAGATAAGGTAAATCTACGGTCGTTTACCCAGAGTAGGACAATCAAGAATCAGAGGACATTGCTAGATGGGGGGGCGTTGTGCAAAGAGGAACTGCAAATGGTTTCAAGCAAAGACGCAAAATGCTGGAGTAACTCTGCGGGTCGGGCAGTATCTCTGGAGAAAAGGAATAGGTGACATTTTGGGCCGAGACCCTTCCGGTCCCACTGAGTTACTCCAGCATTTTTTTATCTATCGATGCAAAGCAGCATCTGCAGTTCCTTCCTGCACGTTCAATATCTGGATCAAGCTGGCTGGCAGTTGCCCTTTATTGAAAGAGAAGGCAGGAACGGGGTACTGATTGGGGATGATCAGCCATGATCACATTGAATGGCGGTGCTGGCTCGAAGGGCCGAATGGCCTACTCCTGTGTCTAGTGTCTACCGTCTATTTTCTATTGAAGCTTCATGAAGGAAGTTCATATGAACAATATTTCTGAATATGAATATTTATTTTCCTAATGAACAAGCTTTTGAAATGAATGTGGCTGTTTCAAAAGGCATCCCATTGAATTCAAAACTTGGTACTGGTTCTCACTTCAGCTTGAGACACCGAATCGTGTAGTTTGCGTTAAGATGGGACATGTTCAACAGTGCCACAACATTTGCTTGGACAGGTACATGGATAGGAAAGGTTTGGAGTGAGCTGGTGTGACTAGTGTAGATGGGGCATCATGGTCGGTGTGGGTACCACTTGTGTATGAAGGAACTGCAGATGCTGGTTTAAATCGGAGGTAGATGCAAAATGCTGGAGGAACTCCAACAGGACAGGCAGCATCTTTGGACGAAGGAATGGGTGACGTTTCAGGTAGAGACCCTTCAGACTGATGTCAGGGGAGTGGGAGGTGCAAAGAGACTATGTACATGTACATACTATATACCATAGTACATAGGTACCATGTACCTCCCTCTCCCCTTGTCACCAGTCTGAAGAAGGGTCTCGACCCGAAACGTCACCCATTCCTTCTCTCCAGAGATGCTGCCTGTCCCGCTGAGTTACTCCAGCATTGTGTGTGCATCTTCCCCATGTTGGGGGCAGTTTTCCCAGGTCAATTCATCCCCACATTTTCTAGATGTAGGAGAAAACCAGAGTGCCCGCGGCAACCCCGCACACTCGCAGGGAGAACGTGCAAACTCCACACAGCCGGGTAGGATTGAACTCGGATCACCGGAGCTGCAAGGTGGCAACACCACCAGCCACGTCGCAGCACCGTATTCAGTTCAACGTTGCATTTGTCCTTTATTAGTATTTTTTTTTAAGCTGTATGTAACAAAAGAACACTTAGGAGAGTTGCTGCCTTGCAGCGTCCAAGACCCGGGTTCGATTCTAACCACGGGTGCTGTCTGTACGGAGTTTGCACGTTCTCCCCATGACCTGCGTGAGTTTTCTCCGAGATCTTCGGTTTCCTCCCACACTCCAAATACGCACAGGTTTGCAGGTCAATTGGCTTGGTATGAATATAAAATTGTCCCTAGTGTGCAGGATAGTGTTAGCGTGCAGGGATTGGAGGTCGGCATGCACTCGATGGGCCGAAGGGCCTGTTTCCCCTCTGTCTCTCTATACTAAATGTTGCATTTGTGTAGGAAGGAACTGCAGATGCTGGTTTAAACCGAAGATAGACACAAAATGCTGGCGTAACTCAGCGGGGCAGGCAGCATGTGGAGAGAAGGAATGGGTGACATTTCAAGTCGAGACCAGACACGTTTGTAGGGAGAGAAGGAAAGAGTCTCGACCTGATATGTTACCCATTCCTTTTCTCCAGAGATGCTCCCTGTCCCGCTGAGTTACTCCAGCATTTAGTAGTGTCTACAAATGTTGCATTTGTCCTTTTGTTGCACTTTTTTTAATCTAGTATTTATTTTTAAAAAGCGGTATATTTTTTTAAAGAACATTAACTTTTTGATTTTTTTTTTCTTTCCACGCTGCAGATGACCTTGGGGGAACGGCACTCATCCCTGCATCTCCAGAGGCTTGGGCTCCCTATCCACTATACACAACAGAACTGACCCCCGCCATCCCACATGCCGCGTTCACCTACCCTGCCGCCGCTGCTGCGGCTGCCGCACTTCACGCTCAGGTAACTAACGGTAGCAGCGTCAACAACCCACCACCACCACCGGCACACCTCTGCACAGGTCACAATTTGTTCCTCCTAGTCTGATCACAGCCCAACTTTTTTTTTTCTCTCTCTCTCTCTCTCTCTCTTGTACCTAATCGATCACAGTTCTCTTACTAATACCCACAGGCCCGATCCGAATGGATTGCCTCATTGCCAGCTGCATTCAGATTTGCATGGATCACTTTTACTTTTGATCTGGTGCTCTGGGGCGGAGGGGGGGGGGGGGGGTGGGAGGGTTTGAATGGAACAATGCAAGGTGCTGTCACTAGTCTCGAATGAGCTGGACACGGGCTTATTTTCAGGGGTCAAAGCCTGTGGTTATGCAGGAGATCCTTCAAGCAAGAATGGATTATTAAAGGAATTCAGTAAGTAAAATCTAGATTTTCTTTTTTGAATTGAATAAAACTGTCTTAAGGGCCTGTCCCACTTGGGGGATTTTTTTTTAGGCGACTGCCGGCGACTGTCACAGTCGTAGCAGGTCGCCGAAAAAAACGGCGACTGGTTCCCCCTCCCCCCCCCCCCCCCCCCCACCTCAACAATGTCTACGACAAACTGCAACACCGTACCGCCTAGTCAACGTCAAGCCACCAACAACCGCCGGCCCATTAGGATGTCCTCCTACCACCGCACGTGCAACAACCTACAACCGCACAGGCGACAACCGATGTCTCCCACGACATACTACCACCCTGTCGGCGATCGGTATCATTTGGCATCGGTAGTCACCAATGGAATTCACCGAAGTCGGCACCGGTGACAACCGACATCTGGAGAAGTCAAGTTGCGCTCATTGGCGTCAAACCCCACTGTCGTTGAAAATGTTTGGATTTCAGAAATGTTTGGGACCAGAAAGATGCTACGACTCTTTGGGCGACTGAGGAGATGACTCGGGACCGTACAGGTGACACCCCGGCGACCATGTGGCGACAGCCAAGTCGTGTGTAGTTGCCTAAAAAATCGCCTAAGTGTGCCAGGCCCTTTACATTTTTTATTTTTTTGCTTGTGAACGATGCATTGCTTTTTGTTTAGGGGATCCCGTGCACGTTAGACGTACAGCGCGGCTGCTCTGCCCATTCGTCCCACCGCGTCCGCGCTGACCAGCGATCCCCGTATACAAGCGCTGTCCTGCACACACTAGGAACAAGTTTCCTGAAATTAATCAATTTTACTGAAATTAATTAACCTCAAACCTGTACGTCCATGGAGTGTGGGAGGAAACCGGAGCACGCGGAGAAAGCCCATGCGGTCACGGGGAGAACGTACAAACTCCGTACAGGCAGCACCCATAGTCGGGATCGAACCCGGGTCTCTGGTGCTGTAAGGCAGCAACTCTACCGCTGCGCCACCGTGCCGCCTCGGGTGAATTTAAATGCAGGTGGAATTCTTGGGCATCGATTGGAAAAAGACATTAGTAAATGGCAAAAAAGTTCAGAGTTTTTTTGTTTTGGGGACCAGTTTCCTGAAGGTTCTGCGTCAAACTAATACACGCGAGTGCAGATTGTACTCCCCCTGGTCCTCTGACTGGCAACTGATGCCATTGCTCAGATGCAGGGAAGCAAAGGTAGGTGCTTGCTTCGTTGGTGGGCTGCATTGTACATGGATGCGACAGGCAGAAACGCATTCTCCTCCCCAAGTCGTGCATGGACGAATGCTGCAGCGCGAGGCTGGACATAGGATGCCCGGAATGCACTGCCAAGCATGGTGGTTTAGTTTAAAGGTAGTGTGGAAAAAGGCCCTTCGTCCCACCGAGTCTGTGCAGACCAGCAAAATGTGGCCTGGTGCTTCCTCTTTCCTGCCGAAAGACCTGAATATTGGTCGGAATGTTGTAATCATCCTGCAATGAAACGATGTTTGCTTCTCGGTTTAGTTTGGAGATACTGCGCGGGAAATGGTCGCTTCAGCGCAGCGAGTCCGCGCCGACTGGCGATCCCCGTGGACTAGTTCTATACGCACTAGGGATAATGTACAGAAGGCAATAACCCTGCACGTGGAAGGTTTGAGGAGACGGGGGCACCCGGAGAAAACCCACGAGGTCACAGTGAGAGCGTACACACCCCATACAGACGGCACCCTTGGTCAGTATCGAACACTGGTCTCTGCCCGTGTGAGATGGCAACTCTGCCACTGTGCTGCCCTTCTAGCGGATGTTAGTGGCATTTAAAAGACTTTTGGAACGGGGTGTGGATATGCAGGGGATGGAGGGATATGGGTTATATGCAGGTCGGTGAGTGACGATCTTGCCGTCATTATTCAGCACGGACATTGTGGGCCGAAGGGCCTGGTCATGAGCGGCACTGTCCTGCGTTCGGTTCTATTTGTGATTTCCCAACGAAGTGGATTTTCCTAAACCCAACCATTGTTTTGTCTCGCGTGCCCCGTGGAACTACAGACGCTGCTTCAAACCGAGGATAGACGCAAAATGGAGGACCACAGGACATAGGCTCAAGGTGACGGGGAAGAGGAATCCGATGGGTAGCTTTTTCACACAAAGGGTGGTGGGTGTATGGAATGAGCTGCCAGAGGAGGTAGTTGAGGCTGGGACTATCCCATCATTTAAGAAACAGTTAGACAGGTACATGGGTAGAACAGGTTTGGAGGGATATGGACCAAACGCAGGCAGGTGGGGCTAGTGTAGCTGGGACATGTTGGCCGGTGTGGGCAAGTTGGGCCGAAGGGCCTGTTTCCACATTGTATATGACTCTAAAATGTTGAGCCTGAAGAAGGGTCTTGACCTGAAACGTCACCCATTCCGTCTCTCCAGAGATGCTGCCAGCATTTTGTATCTATCATTGTCTCGTATCAAATGCCTTCAGCCCTCCTTAATCTCACACTGCCCGTGCACATTGGTGTTCTGTGCCTAGTGTAGCTTGGGCTTGTGTCATGGGTGTAACAATAAACGGCTTTGGGAATCGCTTCAATTCAACTTGTCGAATGGGAATAATATAACGGAACGTTTCCTTGGGCTTCCAACGAGCCTGTTCCCAGATATCGTTCAGATTTGCCCAATTGTCTGAAGAAGGGTCTCCACCCAAAATGCCGCCCATTCCTTCTCTCCAGAGATGCTGCCTGTCCTGCTGAGTTACTCCAGCTTTTTGTGTCTACCTTGCCCAATGGTGGTGGCCCATCGGCAACGACCATGTCGGGATGTGCAGTCTCAACTCTGGTGAGTTCTGACATGGCTCGCGCGTCCAATCTGTGAACCCGCGCACTCGAGGGCAGTGGAGGCTGACGATGGACATTGCTGGCGGGTTCTGGCCGGCAGCCTTCCTCCTCTCCCTGGCATTGGTGAGTCTGTGGAATTCTCTGCCTCGGAGGGCGGTTCTCTGGATGCTTTCAAGAGAGAGCTAGATAGGGCTCTTGAAAATAACGGAGTCAGGGGATACGGGGAGAAGGCAGGAACGGGGAACTGATTGGGGATGATCAGCCATGATCACATTGAATGGCGGTGCTGGCTCGAAGGGTCATAGAAACATAGAACATAGAAATTAGGTGCAGGAGTAGGCCATTCAGCCCTTCGAGCCTGCACCGCCATTCAATGTGATCATGGCTGATCATCCAACTCAGTATCCTGTACCTGCCTTCTCTCCATACCCCCTGATCCCTTTAGCCACAAGGGCCACATCTAACTCCCTCTTAAATATAGCCAATGAACTGGCCTCAACTACCCTCTGTGGCAGAGAGTTCCAGAGACCCACCACACTGTGTGTGAAAAAAGTCCTTCTCATCTCGGTCCTAAAGGATTTCCCCCTTATCCTTAAGCTGTGACCCCTTGTCCTGGACCTCCCCAACATCAGGAACAATCTTCCTGCATCTAGCCTGTCCAACCTCTTAAGAATTCTGTAAGTTTCTATAAGATCCCCTCTCATCTCCTAAATTCTAGAGAGTATAAACCGAGTCTATCCAGTCTTTCTTCATAAGACAGTCCTGACATCCCAGGAATCAGTCTGGTGAACCTTCTCCGCACTCCCTCTATGGCAATAATGTCCTTCCTCAGATTTGGAGACCAGAACTGTACGCAATACTCCAGGTGTGGTCCCATCAAGACCCTATACAACTGAAGTAGAACCTCCCTGCTCCTATACTCAAATCCTTTTGCTATGAAAAGGATGAGTCGACCAAGTCGAATGGCCTACTCCTGCGTCTATTGTCTCTCTATGCGGCGCTCCTCGAAGCTGCTGGCTGCTGTTCGCACAGCTACGCGCCAGCGTGTTCTTTAGGCGTCGCAGTCTTCCAGTTGCCTGGGCGCAAGACCACAATGGTGGAGATGGCCCTTGGCGCAATCTTTGTACCGCTTCCTGGGTACTCTGAGGGTTCCTTAGTCCCTGGGAGAGCACGCATAGAAGACCTGTCGAGGCATGCGGGTTTCATTCATCCTGATGACGTGCCCAGTCCATTGGGGCTGTGCTTTGATGACCATTGCCTCGATGCTTGTGAAGCTGGAACTGTCCAATATGTCTAGGTCGGGCACTTTGTCCTGCGAAGGAATGCCCATGATGGACCCTAACGAACACATATGGAACTTCTCAAGTTGATGGATGTGATTCCTCTACAAGGTGCACATTTCACAGCCATAGAGCAGGCTGGAAACCACAACTGCTTTGGAGACCTTGAGTTCAGTTGACAGCTTGATGTTGTGGCGTTTCAACACTCGTGTACGCAGTCGCCCAAATGCTTGACCTTGCCCAATATAAATTTATTGATGCACGTGGAACTTTAAATCCTAGTTTAATAGTTCAATCTTGAGTCATAATAAAGACACAATGTGCTGGAGTAACTCAGTGGGTCAGTCAGTCAGTATCTTTGGAGATCATCAATAGGTAACGCTTTTGGTTGAGACCCTTCAGGTCATAAGTGATAGGAGTGGAATTAGGCCATTTGGCCCATCAAGTCTACTCCGCCATTCAATTTTTGGCTGATCTATCTCTCCCTCCTAACCAAAGTAAAGGTGAAGGAGTGGCCCGACCCAAAACGCCAACTGTCCATTCCCTCCACAGATGCTGCCCGACCCACTGAGTTACTCCAGCACTTTGACTTTTTTGTAAACCTGCATCTACACTTCCTCGGTCTGCGCATAATCTTGGTCGGGTTTTCCACGCTGGCTGCAGGCAAGAAGCCTTTGCAAGAAGGAACTGGAGTTCTTGAAGGAGTTGCCTTGGGATTTGGAAGATTGAACGGAGCTCTTTACTAGGGTTCAAAGTGAGTGGACCAAGTACGAGGGATTTGATGAGGCATCTATGCATTTGAAGCAGAAGTGGAAAAGATTTGCAACCTTCAAACATCTCTCAATCTTTGAGTATTGATTCTTATTCAACATAATTATCGGTTTCCCAAGTTGAAGGACATTCTCAGCAAACAGCCTCACGAGCACCTCTCTTGACAAACACCCTGCACACACTTGGGCTAATTTACACATACGCCACGCCAATTAACCTACAAACCTGCACGTCTTTGGAGTGTGGGAGGAAACCGAAGATCTCTGAGACAACCCACGCAGGTCACGGGGAGAACGTGCAAACTCCGTACAGACAGCGCCCGTAATCGGGATTGAACCCGGATCTGCGACGCTGCAAGCGCTGTAAGGCGGCAACTCTACCGTTGCACCACCGTGGCCGCCGTTAAAGTTATTGATCCATCTGAACAAGGGTCTCGACCCGAAACATCACCCATACCATTTCTCCAGAGATGTTGCCTGTCCCACTGAGTTGCTCCAGAATCTTGTGCCTTGTCTTCGGTTTAAGCCAACATCTGCCGTTCCTTCCTGCACATTAAAGTTAATGTGTGTGTGTGTGGTGCAGGGAAGGGCTCCAACCCCAATCTTCCCACCCCCCCCCCATTGTATAATTGGGGAATACACAATGGAATGCTTGTCTTTTAAGACCAAGAATCTAATCACTGCCAGTCCAGTACTATTGAAAATCTAGTCTTGTTAGCAGGATCATTGCTTGATGAATTGAAACACTGAATATATTGTATAGAATTCTGGGAGCTGCCTTTAGTTTTTTTTTAAAAGCTAAAATACCGTGTTTCAACTTATTTACTCGTGCCAGGATTTAATCCAGCACTTGGATCTAGAGTAGTGGCAGTCTCCAGCATATCATGTCTTTATTAGTAGACCCAAAATGCTGGAGAAACTCAGCGGGCGAGGCAGCATCTATGGAGCGAAGGAATTGGCGACGTTTCGGGTCGAGACCCTTCTTCAGACTGATGTCGGGGGAGGGGGTAGGACAAAGAAAGAATGTGGGCGGAGACAGTGGGACGTGGGGGAATTGGAGGGCTATCTGAAGAATGAAAAGAGGACTATCTGAAGTTGGAGAAGTCAATGTGCATACCGCTGGGGTGTAAACTACCCAAGCGAAATATGAGGTGCTGCTCCTCCAATTTGCAGTGGGCCTCACTCTGGCCATGGAGGAGGCCCAGGACAGGAAGGTCAGATTGGGAATGGGAGGGGGAGTTGAAGAGCTGAGCCACCGGGAGCTCAGGTTGGTTAAGGCGGACTGAGCGGAGGTGTTCAGTGAAACGATCGCCGAAACTGCGCTTGGTCTGACCAACGTAGAGAAGTTGACACCTGGAACAGCGGATACAGTAGATGAGGTTGGAGGAGGTGCAAGTGAACCTCTGCCTCACCTGGAAAGACTGTTTGGGTCAAGGGGGGAGGTATAGGGACAGGGACAACTTAGTTTATAAGTTCCATCTAAAGGTCGCCCAATTATAGGAAGGATGTCAACAAAATAGAGAGGGTACAGAGATTTACTAGAATGTTGCCTGGGTTTCAACAGCTAAGTTACAGAGATAGGTTGAATAAGTTAGGTCTTTATTCTCTGGAGCGCAGAAGGTTAAGGGGGGACTTGATAGAGGTCTTTAAAATGATGAGAGGGATATTCAGAGTTGATGTGGACAAGCTTTTCCCTTTGAGAATAGGGAAGATTCAAACAAGAGGACATGACTTTAGAATTAAGGGACAGAAATTTAGGGGTAACATGAGGGGGAACTTCTTTACTCAGAGAGTGGTAGCGGTGTGGAATGAGCTTCCAGTGGAAGTGGTGGCGGCAGGTTCGTTGGTATCATTTAAAAATAAATTGGATAGGCATATGGATGAGAAGGGTATGGAGGGTTATGGTATGAGTGCAGGCAGGTGGGACTAAGGGAAAAAAGTTGTTCGGCACGGACTTGAAGGGCCGAGATGGCCTGTTTCCGTGCTGTCATTGTTGTATGGTTATCTAAACTAAAATCGACCATTTTTCATTTTGGGCATTCTGCAGGGAGTTCCTTTTGACCTGAGATTTTGACTTTTGAGATTCAGTGGGGATACAGGCCCTTCGGCCCACTGAGTCCGCACGTGTAGGTCAAGGCTGTGGAGGTCAAATCAATGGATATTTTAAAGTCTGAGAGAGATTCTTGATTAGTACGTGTGTCGGGGATTATGGGGGGGAAGTGGAGAAAGGGATTGAGGGAATGATAGATCTGCCATGATTGAATGGCGGAGTAGACTTGATGGGCTGAATGGCCTAAATCTGCTCCAATCACATGAAGATTGAGGCAAAGGAACATACTCTCCCCATTCAGGGATATTTGTGCTTTCAACAAAGATAATGACATAAGTGCCTCTGTCAAACTTAAACTGATGCATGAAGAAGGGTCCCGACCCAAAACGGCATCTATCCATGTTCTCCAGGGATGCTGCCTGACCGTTGAGTTACTCCAGCATTTTGGGTTTCCTTGGGGAAATGTAGGTGAGGATGTTAGTGGCATTTAGCAGATCTGAAGGGCCAGTTTCCGTGCCGTATCTCTAAGCTCTCGAGCCTTTGATATTTCCACCCCTGGCAACTGGTCGTCTACCCTTTCTATCTATCTATCCCTATCTACCCTACATACGCCTCTTAATTTTGAGTACTGTTCATGTTTGCTTTGTGTTTGACACCATCTGCCTGAGGAGAGAATGCAGCTGCCCACGTTGGCCAATTTGTAATTCGGGAAGTTAATCCCAGACTCCCAAGTGAGGTTTTCCCATGTTGCGTTTAAGCTTCAAAATAGGATGACATGGTGGTGCGATGGTGATGTCACTGCCTTCCAGCGACCCACACTTGATCCTGCTGTACCACCGTGTCACCCTGGTGTCTTTAAAATACGAGATGAAGACTTGAGGGCCTGTCCCACTTGGGCGTCATTTACGCGTCATGTCGAATATTGGTTGATGCGTGGATGACACGAGCGTGGTGAGGAGTGAAATCGCATGTAGTGCCACGCGGTATCGCACAGTGCTCCAGGATTTCGTAGTGTACCAAAATCCTCGCACGCCACCTGCGTGACGTATCGCTTACGCACGCTGATGCCTTGGCCATGCACACGCTGATGCATTGGCATCGCACGCTGTATCGCGTGGTGAGGCATGGTTACGTCACCGTGCTTCTACGCCCGTAAACATGCGATGCCACACGTCGCCCGTATGCAGTCGGCCCGCCTTCTACGCGTCAAACCTCAATGTCGACTGTCCATTGCCCTCCACGGATACCGCCTGACCCGTTGAGTTCCGCCATTTTGTATGTTACTCTGGATCCCAGCCTCCGCAGTCTCCTGGCGTTTATTGTCTTTGTTGCTGTCCCACCGCGCCAGAGACCCGGGTTCGATCCTGACTCCGGGCGCTGTCTGCGCAGAGTTGGTACGTTCTCCCCGTGACCTGCGTGGGTTTTCTCCGGGCGCTCCAGTTTCCTCCCACACTCCAAAGACGTACAGATTTGTAGGTTAATTGACTTTGGTAAAAATTGTAAATTGTTCCTAGTGTGTGTAGTAGAATGGTGCGGGGATCGCTGGTCGATGGGCCGAAGGGCCCGCTTCCGCACTGTATCTCCAACCTGAAGTTCAGTTGAATTAATAGTGAAACCAGTTGCCATGGCAGTGAAAAGCAACCTTATTTGGTTACCTATCGTGTTCTGTCCCTGTCTCAATCTGTCAACTACTCTGGGACGTGGCGATTGTTGGTAGGTCTCAACTTGCCTCGAGCACAGCACTTGAGGCCCGGCCATGGAGGGTGCTGGAGTGGCTCCAGCCAAGAACCTTGGGCTCCTCTGCACGAGAGGTCGTTGATAGGAGCTCCTTCATCTGTTCGAAATCAGCTGGTTTTGATTTGAGAAATCTCGCCTAATCCACTGGCAGTGATTAGCTCCCTTGAGGTTTGGGTTTGGTGTTGATTTTCTCCTGGGGTAGTGGGGGGCGGTGGGGGTGGAGAGGAATTTGATGATAATAAGGGTTGCTAACTCTAGCTTCCATCTGCTTCATGTCATTGAGACTGCATTGTTCATTGTAAGTTCAAACGTCATAGGTACAATATTAGGCCATTCGGCCCATTGAGTTTACTCTGCTATTCAATCATGGCTGATCTATTCTTCCCCCTATAACCCATTCTCCTGCCTTCTCTCCATAATCTCTGACACCATTTTCTTAGGCCCACTTCAGTCGTGGCTGACCATGGGTGTCTCCAGGGTTGGAGGACGCCTGTGCGTGACTTTGTTTAACGTGGGGAGACTGGTGCACAGACAGCCACCCCACTGTCCTTGACAGATCTGGGTCAGGATCCAGTGGCCTGGAGTCCAAGACGACCGGAGACCCTTTTCTGCTGCAACCTTCATCCGCCTTCCCAGCCGTTGTGACGCTCCACTAAGGTCAGCCATCGTCCTCCGCCTGTTCCACCGTTGAGGTCTTGGTTGGATTGGCTCTTTGTCAGGGACCTCCCCCTCGGCCTTACCGCCATGGATGGCCCTACCAGGAGCATCGCTCCAGACGGCATCGCTCTCAGGATCTCAGGACCGCACGAGCTTCTCCACCACGACAAGGTGACAATCCATGGAGGATTCTTGCATACAGAGTATCTGTAAATCTCTGCCTTAAAAAATACCCAGTGACTTGGCCTCCACAGCTGTCTGTGGCAATGAATTCCAGATTCACCACCTCTGGCTACAAATTCCTATTATTTGCTTGAAGTCCGACTTAATCCTCCACACCCATCCCCTTCAACTGGACATGTAGTCCTCTTCATTGGTCTTAAGCCTGCTGTGCCTTTCCAATGTTTTTTAAGCAAAAGATGTGGCGCAGCGGTAGAATTGCTGCCTCACTGCGCCAGAGACCCGGGTTCGATCCCGACTACGGGTGCTGTCTGTACGGAGTTTGTATGTTCTCCCCGGGACCTGCGTGGGTTTTCTCCAAGATCTCCAGTTTCCTCCCACACTCCAAAGACGTACAGGTTTGGTATAAATGTAAAAATTGTCCCTAGTGTGTGCGTTGGGTGGTTTTAATGTGCGGGGATCGCTGGTCGGTGCGGACCCTGTGGGCTGAAAGGCCTGATTCAACGCTGTATCTCTAATTCTGAGTGCAAGACCCTCGTCTGAAGAAAGAATTACAATAAATTCTCCTGCTGTTCAGTGAGCGTATTATTGACCAACTCCATACACTTTGGGTGGCAGTGACGTGCGGTGAGGTCAATGGCTGGGTAGGCACTGGCTGGTATCAGTGGCCCGGCCCTCCCTGTATTGATCACCGCGTCTCCCCGGGGGGGGGGAGAGAGGGGTGGAGCTGGTGCGTGAAGCACGGCGACTGGAGGGGCGGGAGCGTTGCCCCACAGGGCTGGCCTTAGGAGGTGCGGGGCACAATTAGTAACATTTTTAGTGAGCCCCAGGTTCCCAGCCAAGGTCTGTAGAATCATAAAATCAAATCAAATACGTTTATTTGTCATTGCACATCAACTGTACAACAAAATTTCATGTGCATCCCCTTCAATGGTAAACAATAAACATTAAAAATAGGAAAACAGACTATTATCTAAATGGAGGCCGATTAGGAAAAGGGGAGATGCAGCGCGACCTGGGTGTCATGGTACACCAGTCATTGAAAGTAGGCATGCAGGTACAGCAGGCAGTGAAGAAAGCGAATGGTATGTTAGCTTTCATAGCAAAAGGATTTGAGTATAGGAGCAGGGAGGTTCTACTTCAGTTGTATAGGGTCTTGGTGAGACCACACCTGGAGTATTGCGTACAGTTCTGGTCTCCAAATCTGAGGAAGGACATTATTGCCATAGAGGGAGTGCAGAGAAGGTTCACCAGACTGATTCCTGGGATGTCAGGACTGTCTTATGAACAAAGACTGTATAGACTCGGTTTATACTCTCTAGAATTTAGGAGATTGAGAGGGGATCTTATAGAAACTTACAAAATTCTTAAGGGGTTGGACAGGCTAGATGCAGGAAGATTGTTCCCGATGTTGGGGAGGTCCAGGACAAGGGGTCACAGCTTAAGGATAAGGGGGAAATCCTTTAGGACCGAGATGAGAAGGACTTTTTTCCACACAGAGAGTGGTGGGTCTCTGGAACTCTCTGCCACAGAGGGTAGTTGAGGCCAGTTCATTGGCTATATTTAAGAGGGAGTTAGATGTGGCCCTTGTGGCTAAGGGGATCAGGGGGTATGGAGAGAAGGCAGGTACGGGATACTGAGTTGGATGATCAGCCATGATCATATTGAATGGCGGTGCAGGCTCGAAGGGCCGAATGGCCGACTCCTGCACCTAATTTCTATGTAATAAAAGACACCGGATAAAAAGATGAAAAAAGAACAAAACACAATAACACAAACAGTCATTCACTCTCACATTTACATTTACTACAAGATCAATGCATAAAATAAGTAATAGATAATAAAAATGTCCCTAGAGATACAAATAAAGTATATTATAGACATATCTCTATGGTAGAATGGAAAGTAATCAAAATGTGTGCATCAAATGTGTCAGTGAGTTAATGGACCAAACAGATCTAAGCTACATTTTAATATAAAATTGCATACATGTAAGCCTACACGTAACAAACCAGCTGTGGAGATCACCTCTGAAAAGTACAGTTATGATACCACTTGTTTTGGGAATATTCTTGGAAATGGAAAAATAGTAATTTAATTAACTAGATCCTGGCAAGCCAATAACTATTGTCAAATTTTGGGCTTCAGCCCCATACGAATGGGCGGTACAGTGTCACGGCCCAGCAGCTCGAAAGACCCTGGTTCGATCCTGACCTCGGGTGCTGTCTGTGTGAAGTTTGTGTGTTCTCCCCGGGACTGTGTTGGTTTTCTCCGGGTGCTCTGGTTTCTTCCCACACTCCAAGGTTAACGGGCTTCTGTAAATTGTAAATTGTCCCTAGTAGGCAATAGGTGCATTCGGCCCTTCGAGCCAGCACCGCCATTCAATGTGATCATGGCTGATCATCCCCAATCAGTACCCCGTTCCTGCCTTCTCCCCATATCCCCTGACTCCGCTATCTTTAAGAGCCCTATCTAGCTCTCTCTTGAAAGTATCCAGAGAACCGGCCTCCACCCACCCTCTGGGGCAGAGAATTCCACAGACTCACCAATCTCGGGTCACTGGTCGGTGAGTTGAAGGCCCAGTTTCCACACTGTTTCTTTAAACTGGATTAAACTTTGAAATTTCAGATTAATAATCAAAATTAATAATTGATCTAGAACTGGAACCCACTGTGCTTTCAAATATTTCAAATAACTCGTAGGCTTTGCCTGAGAAGTAATTCTAAAGGATCTGATTAATATTTGGCCTGGTGCATTAGTCATTTAACCATAAAACTATAGTTGTATCGCAGAGAAATAGACTCTTGACCCAAACTTGTCCACGCTGTTTTGCCCATTAATGCTAATCCCATTTTAGTTTTGTTTAGTTCATATCTGTAAACAGGCCCTTCGGCCCACTGAGTCCGTGCTGACCAGCGTTAACACTATCCTACACACACACACAAGGGCCAATTTACACTTGCACCAAGCCAATTAACCTACAAACCTGGACGTCTTTGGAGTGTGGGAGGAAACCAAAGATCTCGGAGAAAACTCACATGGAGAACGTACAAACTCCGTACAGGCAGCACCCGTAGTCGGGATCGAACCCAGGTCTCTGGCGCTGCAAGCGCTGTAAGGCGGCAACTCTACCGCTGCGCCACCTACTGCCTGTATCCTACTGAACCTTTTTAACTGCTGGTCTCTTAAACATAATTTAGAGTTTGTAGTTTAGGGATGTAGCGTGGAAACGGGCCCTTCATCCCACTGAGTCTGCGCCAAATGGGAAAACTCCAGCGGTGCAGTTTTGGGGTCTTGGTGTGAGTGGATGTTCTTGGGCAAGGTTACACAAGAAGGGCGTTGCACAAGAACCCACAGTGGCAGCTGCTGCCTCATTGCGCCAGAGACCCCGGCTCGATCCTCACTACGGGTGCTGACTGTATGGCGTTTGCACGTTCCCCCCGTGACCTGCGTGGGTTTTCTCCAGTTTCCTCCCACGCTCCTAAAGACGGCAGCGTTGTAGGTTAATTGGTTTCCGTGTGTTGGATAGAACGAGGGTTTGGGCGATTGCTGGTCATTGTAGACTCGGTAGGCCAAAGGCCTTTTTCCCCCCACGACGTCTCTCTTAACTAAACTCCCTTCAGCCCGCAATATCTGTGCCGAATGTGGCAAGACCATCACTTGTTTTTAAGGCCAAGGTTTGTTAGATTTTCGATTGGTACGGGGTTGTGGGGAGAAGGCTGGAGAATAGGGTTCGGATGGAAATAAATAGTTGTGAATCTGTGGAATTCTCTGTCACAGAAGGAGGCCAATTCACTGGATGTTTTCAAGAGGTCTTGGGGCTAATCAAGAGATATAGAGGGAAAGCAGGAACAGGGTACCGATTTTGAATGATCAGCCATGATCATATTAAATGGCGGTGCTGGCTCGAAGGGCCGAATGGACTACTCCTGCACCTATTTTCTATGTTTCTATGAAAGATCAGCCATGATTGAATGGCAGAGTAGTCTTGATGGGCCGAATAGCCTAATTCTGCGCCCCTCACTATGACCATGTCTGCCTTCACATAATCCATATACTCACAGTCCCTACATATTAATATGCCCATCATAAAGATCATTTAAATGCCACAATCATATCTGCCTCCACCACCACCGACCCAGCAATATGTTCCAGGCATCCACCTTACTCTGTTTATAAAAATTAAAAAATAAAAAGCTTGACTCAAGAGAGTCTCAAGAGAGCTAGACAGGGCTCTTAAAGATTGCAGAGTCAGGGGATATGGGGAGAAGGCAGGAACGGGGTACTGATTGTGGCTGATCAGCCATGATCACATTGAATGGCGGTGCTGGCTCGAAGGGCCGAATGGCCTAACTCCTGCACCTATTGTCTGTCGTCTCTCCTTCAAACTTTGCCCCTCTCATCTTATATCCATGTCCTCTAGAATTTGATTTTCCGACCCGGGGTAAAAAGGTTCTGACTGTCTACCCTATCTATGCGTCTCATAATTTTACACCTGGTCTCCCTGCAACCTCCAGCGTTCCAGAGAGATCATTCCAAGTCTCCAAATGCCGGAGTAACTCAGCGGGACAGGCAGCATCTCTGGCGGAGGGAAGGGGGGGGGGAAAGGATGGGTGACGTTTCTGGTCGAGAATGTCTGAAGAAGGGTCTCGACCCGAGACGTCACCCGTTCCTTCTCTCCAGAGATGCTGCCTGTCCCCGCTGAATTACTCCAGCACTTTGTGTCTTGCTTCGATTTAAACCAGCATCTGCAGTTCCTTTCTATTCATCCTCCCTTGAGGTTGTACCATTTGTGGGAAAGCACCTCTCATGCAAGTTTCGACTGTGAGAACTGGGCCTCAACCTCTGTGGTGTTTGGAGCGTAAATCAGTTTGGCTGCTCAGTGATGTTGGATTATGGTCTCGGCAGCCTGGGTCGTCTGCATCTGTCGACTTCCTTTCCCACAACCTTGTGTGAGCTCTTGTGGTCGGGGGGGATGTGATCATTTGCACCTGACCTCCATAAAAACAAAAGAGGGGGGGGGGTGGGGGGGAGGATTGAAAGTAAGATGAGAGTTCCCGTTTGCCCAGCTGCTAACTTCAACCAAGCGCCATGAAAGAATTTCGGGAAGGAAGAAAGAGAATCTCGTGCAGATGCTGGTTTAAACTGATGATGGACACAAAAAGCTGGGGTAGCTCAGCGGGACAGGCAGCATCTCTGGAGAGAAGGAATGGGTGACGTCTCGAGGTCGAGACCCTTCGTCCGATCTATCCTGCCCCCACCAAAATCGCACCAAGGTCTCGTTTTCACACAACTAACAGCCAACAATGGGCTGATTCGGTTATCATCGTGTGTCTAGTGTAGCGAGAGCGGGCAGGTTGAGTGAAATGTTCTTTATTAACGAAAACAACTGGTCGAACTACCGCGTACCTCGTCAAGAATTAACGATTAAAGCTCCTGTAGACGCGAGGAGCACTAACTACCGGTTACTCAAATCCCACGAACGAACCCCCCCCGGTCATGTGACAGTCCCGACCACTGACGAGGGTTCTGAATGGCCAGCTTCACCACTAGGTGCCGCTACACCAGCGTATCTCTCATTCATTGTTCTTTATCTCTCTACATCACTCATCGTCTCTATATCTCATTTCCCTTGTCCCTCTTCTTTCGTGTGGCGTGCACAGCCTAAAACTGTCGGGCAACTTGTTCTATTTGATCTCCCGTTCGTGCACGTCGAGGCGATTGCATTAGTCGAAGCGGGGCGGACCACGTGAAGGGTGCAATCTTCCAACCCCCCCGGATCCCTAACCAGTCTGAAGAAGGGTCCCGGCCCGAAACGTCGCCCATTCCTTCTCTCCAGAGACGCTGCCTGCCTCTCTGAGTTACTCCAGCTTTTTGTGTCTACTGTTTAAACCAGCATCTGCAGTTCCTTCCTGCACATGGGAGGATTGCACTGGCTTCTCACACTGGTTTCCTGCCGTCCTTGGAGCAGTCGTAGGGGAAAGGGTTTTTCCCCCCCCCATTTCCTAAGTTACTTCATCTGGTCTCATTACATTAATTTGTGCAAATAAACTTCCTCACTTGCTGCCTCGGACTCCATTTCCTGCCCCATACAGTGTCCCCATTTGAAAGTTGATTCATCCTTCATTTGAAACATCGAAACCCTGAAAATGGGTGCAGGAGTAGGCCATTCGGCCCTTTGAGCTAGTACTGCCATTCAATATGATCGTGACTGATCATCCAAAATCAGTACCCCCGTTTCTGCTTTCTCCCCCCCCCCATATCCCTCGATTTCTTTAGCCCTAAGAGCTATGTCTAACTCTCTGTTGAAAGCCAAAATGAAAAATAAATGGTGATTGAAAATAAATTTGAGGCAGACTAGAACTCGCTTGACCAGCAGTTTATTGTCACGTGTACCAAGGTGCAGCGCAAAGCTTTTTGTTGCGTGCTAACCAGTCGGCGGAAAGACCCGGCAAGGCCAGCGGCAAAATCAAGGACGAGTCGCACCCCGACCTCTCCCTCTTCTCCCCTCTCCCATCAGGCAAAGATTCTGTTAACCCTGGCTGCCTCCTCCCCTTCCCACCTCTCCCTCAGCCCTCGGGCCCTGGCATTCCTTCTCTCTCTATCTCTCCCCCACCCAAGTCGCACTAGCTTCTCATTTTCACACTACAAACAGCTTACAATGGCCTGTTTCCTTTATCATCGATACTTTTTTGCATATCTTTCATTCATTGTTCTTTATCTCTCCACATCACCGTCTATATCTCTCGTTTCCCTGATCCCTGACCAGTCTGAAGAAGGGTCTCGACCCGAAACGTCGCCTATCTCCTTCGCTCCTTAGATGCTGCTGCACCCGCTGAGTTTCCCCAGCCTTTTGTGTAACCCTCCCAGGCAAAAGGTATAGAAGTGTGAAACGCACGCCTCAGAGACCGTTTCTTCCCAGCTGTTATCAGGCAACTGAATCATCCTACCACAACCAGAGAGCGGTGCTGAACTACTATCTATTTCTTTGATGACCCTCGGACTTTGCTGGCTTTACCTTGCACTAAACGTTATTCCCTTATCTACACTGTAATTGTCACCTTGTCGTGGTGGAGAAGCATCTGTGGTCCTGAGATCTTGAGAGCGATGCTGTCTGGAGCTGTGCAGGTAAGGCCGAGGGGGAGTTCTCTGTCAAAGAGCAATCCAACCAAGACCCCAACAGTGGAACAGGCGGAGGGCGATGGCTAACCTTAGTGGAGCGTCACAACGGCTGGGAAGGCGGATGAAGGCTGCGGCAGAGAAGGGTCTCCGGTCGTCTTGGACTCCATGCCACTGGATCCTGACCCAGATCTTGTCGAGGACCGTGTGGTAGCTGTCTGTGCACCAGTCTCCCCACGTTAAACAAAGTCACGCACAGGCGTCCTCCACATAGGGAATAGCACCCTGGAGACACCCATGGCCAACCACAACTGAAGGGGAGGCTAAGAACACTGTAAATGGATCGATTGTAATGATGCATTGTCTTTCTGCTGACTGATCATCACACAACAAAAGCTTTTCACTTCGGTCTGTGGGACAATAAATGAAACTGAAGCTGCACGTTGCAATCGAGCCATCCAGTGTACGGATGCAGGATAAAGGGAATAACGTTTAGTGCAAGGTAAAGCTTAGTTTATTGTCATGTGGTGGTGGCTTTCACGTTGGGTTTTCCAACTGGTTATATTGGCTATATTTAAGAGGGAGTTAGATGTGGCTAAAGGGATCGGGGGTATGGAGAGAAGGCAGGTACAGGATACTGAGTTGGATGATCAGCCATGATCATATTCAATGGCGGTGCAGGCTCAAAGGGCCGAATGGCCTACTCCTGCACCTATTTTCTATGATTCTATGAGTCAAGAACAAACTGGTAGAGGTCTTGAATTAGGTCGTGAAAGGAGAACAGGTTCTTACCTCAGCGGGTCGAGCAGCATCTCTGGAGGACGTGGATAGGTGACGTTTTGGGTCGAACTCAGGAAGTGAATGTGGCGCGCTGCCTCACAGCGCCAGGGACCCGGGTTTGATCCTGACTACGGGTGCTGCCTGTAGGGAGTTTGTACCTTCCCTATTGTTTATATCTGTGTCTATGTACTGAGGTACAGTGAAAACTTTTTGTGTGCTAACCAGTCGGCAGAAAGACTATACATGATTACATTGGAGCAGTATACAGATACACGATGAAGGGGATAATGTTTAGTGCTGGATTCTGCTGCTAGCCGCGGGCGTGGCGGGGACTTGTTTCCCATCCGGAGCCGGATCCCTCGTCGGGGATCCCTGGAGAAGAGCTCTGACCGCCGGCCCGCGGGCTACGTCATTTTCAAACTGCGGTAGGGAAGCACCGATTCGGGACTTACCTTGCCTGTACATCTGGCCGCCCGCAGCGGGGACTGCGGAGGTTTATGGTCCCGACCAGGGGGGAAATGGAGGAGGACTGGCTGAACTTTGTGCCGTCCACCACAGTGTTGAACGTTGTGTTGGACGTTTGTGTTAAAAACATTTTTTATTGTGTAATGTGTGTTCTTTTTTGCTTGTACCGCTGCTGGCAAATTCATTTCACTGCACTTCACTGTGTATGTGATGTATCGATAAAGTCCAATAAAGGGCCTGTCCCACCAGCATGCAACTCTATGCGATTAGCGCGACCTAACGTGGTCGCTTGAGCCGTCCGGCGTCGCGGGGCCGGTCCCACTTTCGATCGCCGGAGCCGTGTGGAATTGTGCGGAGTTCGTTCCGACATCGCGCGGGGCTCCGAAAAACTGACTATGTTCAAAAATTCCGCGCGGCAACGGCTTGTCAGCTCGCAGTCGCCTCGACGCATTACACACCGTGTCTATGTCGTGCCTCCGTGACCCTCTATGTGTGTGGCTCCGTGGCCCTCTGTGTGTGTGCCTCCGTGCCCCTCTCTGTGTGCCCCTCTCTGTCCTGGCGAACTTACCTTAGACTTTGCTCCAAGTTCACCTCACTTTGCGCCGCGTTGCGCCACTCACCCGACCTCCGCGCGGCCCTCGCTGCCGGTTTGGTCGCGCTTGCCGCATGCAGGCGCATGCTGGTGGGAACGGCCCTGTACAGGGGATCACCCGACCTCCGCGCGGCCCCCGCTTCTAGTTTGATCGCGTTCATCGCATAGAGTTGCATGCTTGTAGGACAGGCCCTTTACAGACGGTGAGAAGGTTTCCAATTAGGTAGATGGCAACTGGGAACTGCTCTCTGGATGTAGATAGAATGGTTCAGATGCCTGATAGCAGCTGCGACGGAACTGTCCCTGAATCTGGACAAAATGTTTCAGAAAGAACCCCAGATGCTGGAAAAATCGAAGGTAGACAAAAAATGCTGGAGAAACTCAGTGGGCAAGGCAGCATCTATGGAGAGAAGGAATTGGCGGCATTTTAGGCGGCTTAAAACAATACATTCCCCTCTTAAAAACTGTCTTATCATTTGACATTTTGCACCCTGGAGAAAATGGGCTGAAGACAATAGGTGCAGGAGTAGGCCATTCGGCCCTTCGAGCCAGCACCGCCATTCAATGTGATCATGGCTGATCATCCCCAATCAGTACCCCGTTCCTGCCTTCTCCCCATATCCCCTGACTCCGCTACTTTTAAGAGCCCTATGTAGCTCTGCCTTGAAAGCATCCAGAGAACCAGCCTCCCTCCACCGCCCCCTGAGGCAGAGAATCCCACAGACTCACCACTCTCTGTGAGAAAAAGTGTTTCCTCCATACTAAATGGCTTACTCCTTATTCTTAAACTGTGGCCCCTGGTTCTGGTCTCCCTTAACATCGGGAACATGTTTCCTGCCTCTAGCGTGTCCAAACCCTTACCAATCTTATATGTTTCAATGAGAATCCCTCTCATCCTTCAAAACTCCAGCGTGTACAAGCCCAGCTGCTCCATTCTCTCAGCATACGACAGTCCCGCCATCCCGGGAATTAACCTTGTAAACCTACTCTGCACTCCCTCAATGGCAAGAATGGCCTTCCTCAAATTAGGGGACCAAAACTGCACACAATACCCCAGGTACAACAAAACAGACAATAGGTGCAGGAGTAGGCCACTCGGCCCTTCGAGCCAGCACCGCCATTCAATGTGATCATGGCTGATCATCCCCAATCAGTACCCTGCCTTCGTTCCTGCCTTCTCCCCATATCTCCTGACTCCGCCATCTTTAAGAGGGGGTCTCAACCCAAAGGTCACCTATCCATGTTTTCCAGAGGTGTTGCCTGACCTGCTGAGGTACTCCAGCACTTTGTCCTTTTGTGTATAACCAGCATCTGCAGTTCCTTGTCTCCACATTTTGACTGCCTACTCTATTTAGACCTCTAATTCTATACACCTAGTCGCCTCTCAGCCTTGGTTTCTAGTACAAAAGGTCCATGGCTTGTCTTTCAAACAATGAGAGTTTTTATTTTGACTGCATAATTTCCTGTGCACAGTCTGTCCCTAACACATGGTCAAACTTACTGAAGTTTTATAAATCTTGGATCTGGTGCTGGCTTTCACGTTGGGTTTTCCAACTGCAACTTGTCCTGAGATGACACAATGGCATGTTGGCTTTGGGTCGGCCATTTAAATCTTGTGTGAGGCAACTTTAATTTAATTGAGGTTTTCATCGTTCGTGGGTTTTGGATAACGCTGGCAAGGCCAGTTCATTTAGAGGTACCATCGCGGAGCGGGGCGATGCCTTACCCGGGTTGCCGTGTGGGGCTCCGGAGTGTTGGGCCTGCCGACTTCAACATCCTGGAGCTGTGGTCTGTAGAGGTTCCAGCCGCAACGGCGCTGATTTTAAACACCGCGGAGACTGTGATCTTTCGCCCGAAGATCCCACAGCGGAGCAAGATAGACCACTCCTGCTGAATGCAATGGGCTGACGTGTAGAGCGGAACGTGGGCCTTTTTTTCATCCATTTCAGTAACCCGACCCGACCCGACCCGACCCGCAGTGTAATCAATGTTGCGGGGGAACAGTTTGTGTGAATAAATTAAAATTCTGAAAATGAGGAGAAGATTTTTACCAAATAACTTTTATTTTTACGAGGATGTTTCCGTAACTGGCGTCCGTCTCCCGTCTCCGCACTAGTATCTTCGCTCCGCTACGACGGGATCTTTGGTGGGGAGACGGAAGCCGGTTACGGAAATGGGGCCGAAAATCTGCCCATGACCGTACTACGTCTTTTTCGTCGAGTGGACTATCTTGCTCGCTGGATCTTTGCTTTCGCCGAGGTCGCCAGTGTTGGAGCTCCGTCCAGCGCGGCCTCTGGTAGGAAGCGGCCGATTCCGTACTCCAAGCCGCGGAGCGCGTTCTTCCGGCGCCGGAGCTCCATCATCCCAGCGACAGGGCCTGAAACATCGGGCCGCCGTAGCGGCGACTGCGAAGGCCTCAATAGGCCCCGACCACGGGTGAACATGGAGGAAGTGGACTGAACTTTGCTGCCTTCTCCCACAGTGGGAAAACATTGATCCCGCCGTGTGGGGAGATGGTTTTTATGTTTAATGTTAAACTCTACAATGTTGTGTTTATCTTATTTGTGTGCTGCAATGGCAACTCAAATTTCACCGCACCAATTGGTGTGTGTGACAATAAATATCCTTTGTCCTTTTGTCCATCTTCTCCCCAAGTATCTTCCCCTGCAGCGGCAGGAGATGTAACACCTGTCCCTCAACTACCTCCTTCACCTCCATCTTGGGGCCCCAGCAGTGCTTTCAGGTGAGACAGATGTTGGCGAGCATCTCCTCCAACCTCATCTACTGGAGTTCCCGGTGTAGCCGCCTGTATTTTACCGAGGCCAAGTGTAGACTCGGCGATCATTTCGCCGAACACTTGCACTTGGTCCACCAAGACCTACCGGCTGGTTCTTGGTTGCTATCCATTCTAACTCTTCCCCCTTCCCACACCGACTTTTCTTTCTATCCTGGGCCCCCTCCATTGCCACACACAAACTGGAGGAACAGCACCTCATTCCGCTTGTGTAGCTTCTAACCTAACGGAATGAACATTGGAGTCTCCAATTTTGGGTAACGACATTACTCCCTCTCTAACTCCCTCCCCCATATCTCCTCTCCCCCCCCCCCCCCCCCCCCCTCCTCCTCTATACCTATTGACCATTGGAGCGTTCAAACTCACACAGTTCCATGCAAGTGGCTTCTTCTTATCGTGTCCACACACAAGATTCGAAGTTGTTCGGCCGGAGTTGGACACACTGCTCGGCATCTGCATACAATGGTGTCTGATCTGTGCATGGTGGTGGGAAGATTGGTGGAAACAGGGCCGCGATGGGAACGCTCTTTCCTTGACCCCGTGCAAGTGGCTTAAGATGGGGACTAGCTCATCGAGATGGAAGGGATGATCAGAGTGGAGCAACCCTTTGAAATGTTGGAGATTGCACTAGTTTAGTCTATTGTCACGTGTAACGAGTTAAGGGCCTGTCCCACTTGGCTGTCATTTATGCGACAGGCCGGTAGTGCCATTCATTGTGATCATGGCTGATAGTCCCCAATCAATAACCCGTGCCTGCCTTCACCCCGTATCCCTTGACCACCAGCCCCTAAAGCTCTATCTAACTCTCTCGTAAATCCATCCCGTGACTTGGCCTCCACTGCCCTCTGTGGCAGGGAATTCCACAAATTCACAACTCTCTGGGTGAAGGCAGACAAATTCACAACTCTCGAGTTCATACGACTGAGGTTTTTCCCCACCTCAGTTTTAAATTACCCCCCCCCCCCCTTTATACTAAGACTGTGGCCCCTGGTTCTGGACTCGCCAAACATTGGGAACATTTTTCCTGCATCTAGCTTGTCCAGTCCTTTTATAATTCTATATGCTTCTCTAAGATCCCTCCCCTCCCCCCCCCGCCCATCCTTCTAAACTCCAGTGAATACAAGCCGAGTCTTTTCAATCTTTCCTCATATGACAGTCCCGCCATCCCGGGGATCAATCTCCTGAACGTACAAACTCCGCACCAGTAGTCGGGATCGAACCCGGGTCTCTGGCGCTGCAAGGCGGCAACTCTACCGCTGCGCCACCGTGCCGCCCACCTCTGGTAGACAATTGGCTGCTGTAAATGAAACTCTCTGACACTCTCTGTTCAATGGTATTTAAGGAATGAGATCCAGTGCATGTAGAACAGCAATGTGCAATGTAAAGGCCATGTCCCATTTACACGACAGGCCGGCAGTGACTGTCGCGCACGTCATCATGTGTCCGCACAGCCGTCTGGAGCACGTGGCGTTATTTGAACACCCAGTTATGATATTTACCCAGTTTATGATATATTATGTTCCAGTTTCTTGAGTGGTGCTAGCAATTGGAAAAACTGCAGATGTAATGCCCCTATTAAAAAATAAATAAATAGGTGAATGAAAATAGTACCAAGCTGTAGACCAAATTAATCTGTGGGAAGGAACTGCAGACGCTGGTTTAAATTGAAGATGGACACAAAATGCAGGAGCAACTCAGCGGGACCGACAGCATCTCTGGAGAGAAGGAATGGATGATGTTTTGGGTCGAGACTTCTTCTTCACCCATTGCTTCAGAATCGGAATCTTGCTGCTCTGTGCAAACCTCCCAAAGTTGTTGGACCTGCAACTACAGTGGAGCTTTTAATTTTTGTGTTTCAGATGCGCTGGTATCCTCCTTCTGAAGCTTCACCGCAAGGATGGAAGTCTCGTCAGTTTTGCTAAGTATATAGTGAGTATCCCCGTTGCTGGGTGTATCCTGATGGTGTTTGCCAGGCATGCTTGTTCCCTTCTGCTGCTTCCACTTGCTCATGGACTGCACCTCACCTCAGTGTTTTAAAAAACATAGAAAATAGGTGCAGGATAGGCCATTCGGCCCTTCGAGCCAACACTGCCATTCAATATGATTTCTGACTGATCATCCCGTTCCTGCTTTCTCCCCAATATCCCTTAATTCCGTTAGCCCTAAAAGCTAAATCTAACTCTCTCTTGAAAACATCCAATGAATTGGCCTCCACTGCTTTCTGTGGCAGAAAATTCCACAGATTCACAACTCTCTGGGTGAAAACGTTTTTCCTCATCTCAGTCCTAAATGGCCTACCCCTTATTCTTAAACTGTGACCCCTGGTTCTGGACCCCCCCAAAATCGGGAACATTTTTCCTGCATCTGCCCTGTCCAATCCTCTTAAGAATTTTATATGTTTCTATATAATATCCCCTCTCCAGTGAATACAAGCCCAGTCGACCCATTCTTTCATCATAGGTCAGTCCCGCCATCCCGGGAATTAACCTGGTGAACCTACGCTGCTCTCCCTCAATAGCAAGAATGTCCTTCCTCAAATTAGGAGACCAAAATTGCACACAATACTCCAGGGGCAGTCTCACCAGGGCCCTGTACAACTGCAGTAGAACCTCCTTGCTCCTAAACTCAAATCCTCTTGCAATGAAGGCCAACATGCCATTATCTTTTTTCACTGCCTGCTGTACCTGCATGCTTACTTCCAGTGACTGGTGTACAAGTACACCCAGGTCTCGTTACATCTTCCCTTCTCCTAATCTGATAATGATCTGCCTTCCTGTTCTTGCCACCAAAGTGGATAACCTCACATTTATCCACATTATACTGCATCTGCCATGCATTTGCCCAACTTATCCAAGTCATAGCATCCTCCTCGCAGCTCACACTGCCACCCAGCTTTGTGCCATCTGCAAACTTAGAGATGTCCCTTGTCTAAATTGTTAATATATATTATAAACAACTGGGGTCCCAGAACGGAACCTTGCGGCACCCCACTAGTCACAGCCTGCCATTCTGAAAAGGACCCCGTTAATTCCTACTCTTTGCTTCCTGTCTGCCAACCACTTCGCTATCCATGTCAACACTATAACCCCCAATGCCATGTGCTTTAATTTTGCACACTAATCACTTGTGTGGGATCTTGTCAAAGGCCTTTTGACAATCCAGATACAAGTTTCTTGAAATTTGAGAAATCGAGTTCCTACGGCTGGGGTGTTAAGGTGCCCAAGCGAAATATCGGCTGCTGCTCCTCCAATTTGCACGTCATCATCTATCTTTCTGGATGGGTTGAAATCTGCTCATTGCATCAATGTACTCTCCTTGGACTTGAATGTCTTATCATTGGATTCTCTCCCCTTGAATCCAGTGGGATTCACTGCCTCAGAGGGCGGTGGAGGCCGGTTCTCTGGATACTTTCAAGAGAGAGCTAGATAGGGCTCTTAAAGATAGCAGAGTCAGGGGATATGGGGAGAAGGCAGGAACGGGGTACTGATTGGGAATGATCAGCCATGATCACATTGAATGGCGGTGCTGGCTTGAAGGGCCGAATGGCCTACTCCTGCACCTGTTGTCTATTGATAACGTTCTTTTCTACTTTCCTTGCGGAGGCCAAGTCGACTACAGTTGCCCTTCCACTTTATACACACTGTTACTTGGAAAGCCGTTAGTTTAGCGGCTATGAACTCAATGGGATCACAGAGTTTTCCACCCCTGATCAATGTCCCAGTGTTGTTGCAAGTCGCAGAGATCATGTCCGATGTTTTAGGCTGAGAGATACAGCATGGAAGGAGGCCCTTCGGCCCAGGAAGTCCATGTTGACCATCGATCACCCTTTCGCACTAGTTCTCTTAACCCACTAATCACATCTACTCCCGACTCACCAAGGGCAATATATAGCAGCCTACTGACCCAGCACAGTGCTGGCTCGATGGGCCGAATGGCCTACTCCTGCACCTATTGTCTATTGGTGCGGCTGGTAGAATTGCTGCCTCACTGCGCCAGAGACCCGGGTTCGATCCAGACCCCTGAAGTTTTCAAATTCTTCCTGTGACCGCGTGGGTTTCCTCTGGGGGCTCCGGTTTCCCTCCACATCCCAGCAAGGTGCAGGTTTGTAGGTTAATTGGCTTCTGTAAATAGCACCTACTGTGTCGGAAGTGGGAATACTGGGATAACATAGAACGAGTGTGAGCTGCCAATGGTTGGCGTGGGCTGAAGGGAATGGTTCGCGAGCAGTATCACTAAATTAAACCTGCACGTCTTTGAAGATAGACACACAATTCTGAAGTAACTCGGCGGGTCAGGCGGCATCTCTGGAGAAAATAAATGGGTGATGTTTCAGGTCGAGACCCTTCATCGGATTGATGTTGGGTACTGGAATGAAGAAGGGTCTCGACCCAAAACATCACCTAATCCTTTTCTCCTGAGATGCTGCCTGTCCCGCTGAGTTACTCCACCATTTTGCGTGTCTCTTCGGTGCGAACCAGCATCTGCGGTTCCTTCTTGCACACTGCGTGCCTTTGACAAGCGGGAGGAAACCGGGGTACCTGGAGGAAACCCAAGAGGTCACAGGAAGAACCTGCAAACTTCCCACATGGCACCCGAGGTCAGGGTCGAACCCGGGTGTCTGATGGAGGCAGCAGCTGTACCCGCTGCAGGTATTGACTTTGTCCGATGCCATCATCTGGTGCTGCTGACCTACAGAATGATACAGCGTAGAAACAGGCCCTACTTGCCCATACCCGCCAGCATGTCCCAGCTACACTTGTCCCACCCGCCCGCGTTTAGCCAACATCATACCTGCACAAAACTCTGTGTGTGTGTGCGTGCAGTTTTGGTCCCCAAATTTGAGGCAGGACATTCTTGCCTTTGAGGGAGTGCAGCGTAGGTTTACAAGGTTAATTCCCAGGATGGCGGACTGTCATATGCTGACAGAATGGAGCAGCTGGGCTTGTACACTCTGGAGTTTAGAAGGATAAGAGGGGATCTCATTGAAACACATACGATTGTTAAGGGTTTGGACACGCTAGAGGCAGGAAACATGTTCCCGATGTTGGGGGAGTCCAGAACCAGGGGCCACAGTTTAAGAATAAGGAGTAAGCCATTTAGAACGGAGACGAGGAAACACTTTTCTCACAGAGAGTGGTGAGTCTGTGGAATTCTCTGCCTCAGAGGGCGGTGGATGCTTTCAAGAGAGAGCTAGATAGAGCTCCTAAAAATAGCGGAGTTTGGGGGATATGGGGAGAAGGCAGGAACGGGGTACTGATTGGGGATGATCAGCCATGATCACATTGAATGGCGGTGTCGGCTCAAAGGGCCAAATGGCCTCCTCCTGCACCTATTGTTTATTGTCTATCCCTCCAAACCCGTCCTGTCCATGTACCTGTCCAACTGTTTCTTAAATGTTGGGATAGTCCCAGCCTCAACTACCTCGTCTGGCAGTTTGTTCCATATACCCACCACCCTCTGTGTGAAAAAGTTACCCCTCAGGTTCCTATTAAATCTTTTTACCTTCACCTTAAACCTATGTCCTCTGGTCCTCAAATCACCTACTCTGGGCAAGAGACTCTGTGCATCTACCCGATCTATTCCATACCTGATTTTACACGCAAATATCTTAGAGAGAGAGAGGGAGAGATGCTCGGACTAGAAGTGGTCAGTAATTTGAACGATGCGCTCGATACATCATGGAATGGCGTAAAGCCAGCTGGCATTTCCACAACTTACTTTCCAAACGCCTCCTCATGTTTCCAGCCACCACTCCCTTCTGCAGTCATTCATTGACACATTCCTTTGAAGTGATGCAATTTAAAGGAGGAATTATCATCCCTAGACCCATGGGGCAGATGATTGTTGCAGTTCCTGAAACATCTGACCCCTTTAATACTTCCAGTTCCCCTCCCCCCCCACCACCACCACTCTCGCTCGCAATCGGTCTAAAGAAAGATCCTGACCCTGAACATCACCTGTCCATGTCCTCCAGACACGTTTGCTGGTTACTCCAACACTTTGTGTCCTCTTGAGTATTAACCAGCATCTGCAGCCCTTTGGCAGTCCAAGGAAGGCTCTCGGCCCATAACGTCACCTATCTATGTTCTCCAGAGATGCTGCCTGAACCGCTGAGTTGCTCCAGCGTTTTGTGTCCATCTTTGGTAGAAGCCAGCATCTGCAGTTCCTCATTACATGTAGACCATTGTTAGCCAACACTGTCCCACTCGCACTAGGAACGATTTGCAACTTCACCCGAGCCAATTAACCTGCAAGCCTGTCCGCCTTTGGGGTGTGGGAGGAAACCGGGGCTCCCAGAGAAAACCCACGCAGGTCCATAGACAATTGGGAGCTCCGGTCACGCGGAGAACGTACAAACTCAGCACAGACAGCGCCCGTAGTCAGGATTGAAGCCGGATCTCTGGCGCTGTAAAACGATACAATACAATACCGTTTATTGTCATTTGATCCTCAAATTAAGTTCAAATCAAATTTGGTTTCTGCAGTCGTACAACAAGAAAATAACCAAGACACCCAATTAACACAATTTACACAAACATCCATCACAGTGAATCTCCTCCTCACTGTGATGGAAGGCAAAGTCATTGTCTCTCCGCTGTTTTCCATTCTTCTCCCGATGTTAAAGCCCCCGGTGGGCGATGACAAGTTCCGCGACCGTTAAGACCGCGCCGGGCGATGTAAGGCCCCGCTCCAGGTCGTTTTTAACTCTGCAATTCGAGCGTGAGAAGTTGCCGTTGCGGGAGCTCCGAAAAGCGGTCTCCCACCGGGGGACCCGCGAGCTCCCGGTGTCACCGTCCACCGGGCCTGCGCTGGAGCCTCCGAAGCTCCGAAGTCGGGTCGCAGCCACGCGCCACCACAGCTCTCCACGCTCCGAAGCCGGCCAGCTCCACGATGGTGAGTCCGCAGGCTCCGCGACTGGAGCCCCCAGGTCATTCCGGTTGGAGGCCGCTCCACGGTGCTAGGCCCCAACGACAACGGAGACCCAACAGGGAAAAGGTCGGGTCACCCGTACAGGGAAGAGATCTAAAAGTTTCCCCCCCCCATATACACAGCTAAAAACATTATATAAACTACAACCAAACTGTACATTCAACAGGACAAAAAGTAAAAAAAGACAGATGGACTGTAGAGGCTGCTGCCACGAGGCACCGCCATCTTTATAGGCCCCAACCCTACCGCTGCGCCACCGTGCCGCCCCAAAGTCTCTCGTTACTCTTTTTTCAAATCATGAATGCACCTTGGGTGGCTAACTTTGCCTTCAACGTTTCTTTTATCCCCAGACTTCCCCAATTCGACGACTAAAAGTTTCTCCATGGAGTGATTCGCAAGGATGGACTGGATTTAGTTTTTGTGGGGTTGTTGTGTGAAGGAGATATGGAACAGCTGCTTCATTTCCTCTGCGATGGAGCAGTCACTGGCCTGTGGATTAAGAACTATTTTGGTGAACTTTGGAGTGGGAGGCCTTGTAACCTGGCAGTGCAGTCGATCCACTGACCGGCTCTTTTAAGATGGCACCACCTCTGTGAAGCTTTCAAAATTTAAGGGTTGACATCGAAGGAACTGGATTCCAAAGACCAGCATGGGATGTTAGTCTCGTCTTGTGAGATGTGTCTTCTTTTCTGTAGATGTGTCGGCCATTTTACCCTGCCCCTCTCCTCTTCCCCCTCTGTTCCTCCAAGTCCCCGTAGATCAGAATTGTCCAACGTCTGAGGAAGGTTCACAGAAGATCAATTAACCTCCTGACTTGCGATGCTCTTGACACCATTCCCATTAGAGGGGGGGGGGGGGAGAGGAGGAGGAGGGGGGGGGGGGGGGGGGGGGGGAGATGTCACCTCCATATTTGAAGTTCTCACAGCCTCCATTTTAATTGGCCTGACCAGGGAACGTACCTCCACCGGAGAAACCACCTTGCCAAATATCAGCTGTTCTTGTTAAAAGTATTTTGAACAATATTGAGTACAAGTATTTTTGTACTGGTGTAATGAAGAATATTTATGCATCAAGGATTTTTTGTGCAATTTAAAACAAAAAAAAAATTGTAATCTGTATTATAACTTAATGTTAGTTCAGTTGCGTTTGGAAATGCTGAATATAGCCCATACTGGTAGTTTAAAAGTGCAATTGTATCGTGTTATTTGCTTACTTTTGCTGTTCAGTACTGAAGGTATTAAGAGTGAGGTTGTAATGCTTGTACAAGGACTGCAAGATTTTGTGATGCAAGTTGCCGATCCTTCTAGAATGTGAAACTGGATTATAAAAGATGATGTCAAATAGTTTCAGCAGTCGTGTGTGATTCTACGGGGTTCCCGGGGGGGGGGGGGGGGGGGGGAGGAGGAGGCGGTTTTAACACACATTTAACTGGATTAAAGGGCCTCGCCTGTCCCACTTTCACGGGGTAAAGGGTCTGTCCCACTTACGCGACCTTGGCTCGCAAATTACGCAACGTATGGCCGGTCCCGACATCGCGCGGGGCTCCGAAATTCTGGCAGTGTCCGAAATCTTCGCGACCCAACGGCCTGTCGGCACGCAGGCGCATTGCGGTCGTATGCAGCGTCTTGACGGCGTACGCCTAGCGCGTGGCGTTTCGTGATGACGTCACCGCCCGGCGTGGCCTTTCACGATAACGTCACCCCCCGGTGTGGCGTTTCGCGATGACGTCACCCCCCGGTGTGGCGTTGCGTGATGACGTCACCGCCCGACGCCATGCAACGCTCAAATTCAGTCGGCCCGCCTCCTGCCCAGCTGATTGGTAAGCGTGACACAAATTACGTCACGCGCCAAGTTCGCGTGAACTTCGCTTCGGTTTGGTCGCGCCAAAAGCACGCAATCTCATGCAAGTGGGACAGGTCCTTTATTCACGAATTCTCCCGAGTTCTCCCCTTGATTCAAACTGCGCAGAATGTTCGTAACGAGTCCGTAGGAGCCCGTGGATATATCGTAGCGGCTCGTTATGCGGCTCGTAGGTACTCGTAGCATCAGGTAAGTCGGGACGATTTTTCCAGCCCGATAAAAATGTCCGCGAGTAAAAAAATGGTCGGGTGAAAGAAATTGCAACTTTTTACTCGTAAGGAGGCGCATCAAAATAGTCGTGGGAATCCGTAGACATACTCGTAGGAGTTTGTGAACATAGTCGTGGGAGGTCGTAGGAGTTCGTAGGTTATCACGATTTTTTTTAGGTCCTTTAAACTCGGCAGAGGTTTTGGATTAAGTCGTGAGAGTGGGACAGGTCCTTAAGTCTGCTCGTGCTAACTACTTGAGTCACAGAGTGATACAGTGTGGAAACAGGCCCTTCAGCCCAACTTGCACGCACCGGCCAACAATCTCCCACCTACACTAGTCCCACCTGCCTGCGCTTGGTCCATATCCCTCCAAACCTGTCCTATCCATGTACCTATCTAACTGTTTCTTAAATGTTGGTATAGTCCCAGCGTCGACTACCTCCTCTGGCAGCTTGTTCCATCCACCCACCACCCTCTGTGTGGAAAAAGTTACCCCTCAGATTCCTATTAAATCTTTTCTCCTTTTTCTCACAGAGAGTGGTGAGTCTGTGGAATTCTCTGCCTCAGAGGGCGGTGGAGGCCGGTTCTCTGGATGCTTTCAAGAGAGAGTGAGATAGGGCTCTTAAAAATAGCGGGGTCAGGGGGATATGGGGAGTAGGCAGGAACGGGGTACTGATTGGGGATGATCAGCCATGATCACATTGAATGGAGGTGCTGGCTCGAAGGGCCGAATGGCCTCTACTCCTGCACCTAATGTCTATTGTCTTCCCCTTAAACCCATGTCCTCTGGTCTTCGATTCACTTACCCTGGGCAAGAGGTTCCGTGCATCTACCCGATCTATTCCTCTCATGATTTTGTACACCTCTGCGAGATCACCCCTCATCCTCCTGCGCTCCAAGGAATAGAGTCCCAGTCGAGGGTCTTGGCTCAACCTCCCCGTAGCCAAGACCCTCGAGTCCAGGCAACATCCTCGTAAATCTTCTCTGTCCCCTTTCCAGCTTGGATGAGAAAACTGGCAATTGCAACTTTTGTACGGGAGTGTGTTTTTGTCACTGCAACGTCCTTTGGATGGGAGTGGGCCATTTGGGATCGACCATCTGCTTCATTCAAAAAGGTGAGGCTAATATCACAGTCGTAATGTGCAGAAATGAGTCTTTCAGCCCATCTAGTCCTTATTAACCATCTAAGCTCATCCATACCTTTCTCGATCTTTCCTAGCCTTGGGCGGCACGGTGGCGCAGCGGTAGAGTTGCTGCCTTGCAGCACTGGAGTCCCCGGTTCGATCCCGGCTACTGTCGGGTGCTGTCTGTGGGGAGTTTGTACGTTCTCCCCGTGTGCTCTCCTAGCAATCTCTGTGCGCCATCACTGTCGTACACACACTCGGGACAATTTGCAATCTTTACTGAAGCCAATTACGAACCTGCAAACCGGCACGTCTGCGGTGTGCGGGAGGAGGAAACCGAAGATCTCGGCGATAAACCCACGGGGAGAACGGACAAACTCCGCGCAGATAAGCACCCGTAACCCGGGTCTCTGGCGCTGTGAGTCAGTAGCTCTACCACTGTTGCCCGTACCCCTGTGCAAGGTTTCCGGGATTTAGGAATAAGGAGTAAGCCATTTAGAACGGAGGCGAGGAAACGCTATTTCTCACAGAGAGTGGTGAGTCTGTGGAATTCTCTGCCTCAGAGGGCGGTGGATGCTTTCAAGAGAGAGCTAGATAGGGCTCTTAAAGAGAGCAGAGTCAGGGGATAAGGGGGGAGAAGGCAGGAACGGGGTACTGATTGGGGATGATCAGCCATGCTCACATTGAATGGCTTGAAGGGCCGAATGGCCTACTCCTGCACCTATTGTCTATTGATTGCTTGCTAGGTTAATTGGCTTCTGTAAATTGTCCCGAGTGTGTCGGATAATGCCAGTGTACCACGTGACCGCTGGTCGGCAGAGACTCAATGGGCCGAAGGGCCTGTTTCCGCGCTGTCTCTCCAAAGTCCAAAGCAGTTGAAACCAGGACATTCCCCATCCATCTCCGAAAACTCCCATTTTAATAAATTCTCACTGTTTTTGGAATATTTATCTTGTGAGACGGCAGATTAATTGAAGACATACGGAGTGTTTCATCTGCATGTCCACTCTCCCCAAATAAACTTCTTGTTCCTGCTTGTCAAAGAGACTTCCTTTCATCTCAGATTTTACAGCCTGATTATTATTCTCTAATTATTTAGCGTCGAGGGTGGGAAACACAAACTTGTACTATCTTTTAGCCTGCCTTGTTCACTTCAGTCTTTATTATTCCCAAGGACTTTAGTGCATTGCATCTTTGTCATCTTTTCTAATTTCCCAAACTATTTTAACCAAATATTTCCCCTGTACCGATAACTTGGAGATGCAGCAGGGAAACAGGCCATTCAGCCCATTGTGTCCATGCTATCGCTTGTGAACACTGGTTCTGTTATGCCACTTGTTCAGGCGTTCCCCTTGGGGGCAATTTGGGGGCGCCCATTGAACCAACAAACCCGCACGTCTTTGGAAGCCAGACAGCCCAACCTCTGATGCTGTCTGTGAGGAGTTTGCAGGATCTCCCGAAGCGGTTGCAGCCCGCGCAGACAGCACCCGATGCTGGGGTCAAACTCGCGTCTCAGGTGGTGTCAGGCAGCAGCTTGCCATTGTGCTGCCATCCTAGGAACCGCACGTGATAGGGGCAGAATTAGGCCATTCGGCCCATCAATTCTACCCCGCCATCTAATCACGGCCGATCTATCTCTCCGTCGGGAGATAGAGGGGGGAGGATGAGGGGGGAGGGGGGTAGGGTGTTGGGGTAGGGAGGGAGGGGGACAGAGGGAGAGGGTGGGGGGAGGGAGAGGGGGCGGAGGGATGAGGGGGGAGGGGGCTAGGGTGTTGGGGTAGGGAGGGAGGGGTGTTGGGGGAGGGAGGGGGAGGGAGAGGGGGCAGAGGGAGGGGGAAGGGAGGAGGGGGGAGGGGGGTAGGGTGTTGGGGGAGGGAGGGGAGGGAGGGAGGGGAGGGAGGAAGGAAGCAATGTATAACGTTACTCCCAAAGTGCTGTTGAACGAACAGTGGCATGTAGACCGCAATGTACTGGCGTAGCTCAGCGTGGTCAGTCAGCGGACTGAGGAAGGGTTCCGACCCGAAACATCGCCCATCCACTATTCTCCAGAGATGCTGCCTGACCCCCCCCCCGCTGAGTTACTCCAGCACTTTGTGTCTTTTTTTTTGGTAAACCGCCACCTGCAGTCCCTTGTTTCACCGTTCAACATTACCCTGCGAGCTGCTGTGGGATTCCACGCCTGCGGTAAGGTTTCGGGCAGGTTGTGGACGGCGGGTGTTTAACTGGTCTCGGCAGGGTAATGGCTTTCTCCGTTTCCTTCGAAGGGCTCAAAGTGGTTGGTACAGCCAGTGTTTCCAATTTACAACTCGTTAAACTGACTGTAATTTGAAGCCAGCTCCAAGCCGATCATGAAAGCTGACCCCAGTGTTGCAATATTTAATACACCTGGATGTTTATGGGGGGTGGATATCAAGTGGGCGATTGTTTAGATTTGCCTGAGTGGCTTAATTTCCAAATTAAATCAACAACTGAATATTATAGTGTTGCTTCTAATAGCTTCCTGGGATTACGTTTTGCGTTTTTTAAATGGCGTGCAATGCCGCCACACGGGTCTAATAACACAGATCGTGGAGCAGTCCAGCGCAGAAACAGGTCCTTCAGTCTGTTTCGAACATGATGCCAAGTGCGACTGTCTACTTGCACATGGATAGACACAAAATGGTGGAGCAACACAGCGGGACGGGCAGCATCTCCGCAGAGGAGGAATGGGTGACGTTTGTTCGGGTCGAGACTCTTCTTCAGAATGTTCTTCGGTCTGAAGGAGGGCCTCGACCCGAAACGTCGCCCATTCCTTCTCACTGGAGATGCTGCCTGTCCCGCTGTGTTGCTCCACCATTTTGTGTCTATCCATATCCTTCCATTCCCTGCGTATCCGTGCGCCTACCCAACATCTCTGAAATGCCAGGGGTTACACAAAAAGCTGGAGAAACTCAGCGGGGTGCAGCAGCATCTAAGGAGCGAAGGAGATAGGCGACGTTTCGGGTCGAGACCCTTCTTCGGACCGAAGAAGATTCTGAAGAAGGGTCTCTGAAATGCCACCATCTTATAGATAGCTGTGGCACGATGGCACTGTAGTAGAGTTTAGTTTAGTGATACAGCATAGAAACAGGCCCTTCGGCCCACCGGGTCCGCACCGACCAGCGACCCCCGCACATTAACACTACCCTACACACATTACGGACAATTTAGATTGATACTGAGCCACTTGACCTATAAACCTGCACATCTTTGGAGTGTGGGAGGAAACCGAAGATCTCGGAGAAAATCCACGCAGGTCACGGGGAGAACGTGCAAACTCCGCGCAGACTGCACCCGTGGTCTGGATCGAACCCAGGTCTCTGGCGCTGTAAGGCAGCATCTCTACCTCTGTGCCTCCAGCGACCCAGGTTCGATCCCGACAACGGGTGCTGCAGGTGCGTTCTCCCCGTGACCTGTGTGAGTTTTCTCCGGGTGCTCCGGTTTCCTCCCACACTCCAAAGACGTGCGGGCTTGTAGGTTAATTGGCTTTGGTGTAAATTGGCGGCAGTGTATGTGGGATAGCGCTAGTGTGCGGGGTGATCGCTGGTCGGCATGGACCTGGTGGGCCGAAGGGCCTGTGGCAACGCTGTGTCTCTAGAGTCTAAAGTAAAATAAAGCCTGAGGGACAGGGAAAAGACTAGTTTTGCTCGCTGTCTGACTACTATTCATGCAGATAATCAAGTGATCTATGGAGCGAAGGAATAGGTGACGTTTCGGGTCGAGACCCTTCTTCACATCTGACACTTCCTTATCAGCGGCAGAGGCCCGGGCTCGATCCTGACTGTGGGCGCTGTCTGTACGGAGTTTGTCCGTTCTCCCCATGACCACAAGGATCATCTCCAGTTTCATCCCACATTCCAAAGACGTGCTTCTGTTAATTTGTGGTCGGTGCGGACTCGATGGGCCGAAGGGCCTGTTTACCTGCCCAATCTCTAAAGTCTAAAGAAGTTGAACCTGGAGCATTTAATCTCCTAAAATTCCCATTTCTATAACATTTTCACTGTTTTCAGGATATTTAGGTTAATTGGCTCCTGTAAGTTGTGCGTGGGATAGAACTAGTGCGAACGGGTGGTCGCTGGTCGGCATGGACTTGGTGGGCCGAAGGGCCTGTTTCTGTGCTGTATCTTTAAACTAAATGAGTAAAAAAAACAGTGGACGGGTCGGGATCACAGACACCGCGGTGCCGAGAGAGCAGGGAGGTGAGAGATTCACCGGCCATCTTCACCCGCCTTGGGTTCAGTTTTCGGTTTAGAGATACAGCGCGGAAACAGGCCCTTCAGCCCACCAAGTCCACGCCGGCCAGCGATCACCCCCTACTACACCAGGGGACAGTTTACAATTTTACCAAAGCCAATTGACCTACGAACCTGCACGTCTTCGGAGTGTGGGAAGAAACCGGAGCATCCGGAGAAAACCCGTAGGGTCACGGGGGGAGCGTACAGACTCCGTGCAGACAGCACCCGCAGTCAGGAAGTTTCCCAAACTTTCAAGAGAGAGCTAGATAGAGCTCTTGAAGATAGCGGAGTCAGGGAATATGGGGAGAAGGCAGGAACGGGGTACTGATTGGGGATGATCAGCCATGATCACATTGAATGGCGGTGCTGGCTCGAAGGGCCATATGGCCTACTCCTGCACCTATTGTCTATTGAACCCGGGTCTCCGCCACTGTAAAGGGCTGTCCCACGATATGAGTTTACCCAAGAGCTCTCCCGAGTTTCAAAAAAATCTAATTAGCGGTAAGTACGTAGAATGTACGTAGCGGGTACGTCGGAGCTCGGGAACGCCTCTTAGCGGATCATAACGCTAACGGCAGGTACGCGGGAGATGCGGTAAGCTCGTGAAGTTGTATCAACAGCGCGGAGAGTGCCCACGAGAGTCCCCGAGTACCTACGAGCGGCTATTGCCGTAATTCTCTGAGTTTGAATCGGGGGGGAAACTCGTGAATTACCTCGCACAGTGGGACAGGGGCTTAAGGCAGCAACTCTACCGCTGTGCCACCGTGCCGGGTTTATAGTGTGCTACAAACACAACACTGATCATATGTGAGGCATTTGACCATGGGATGATATGGGGACCAATATTAGCATCCCTCATAGGAGATGGGCCGATTTTTCTTTCCAGCTCTCTATCTGATTCTCCACTGAAAGCTCTACTTATTCCTGCCCTGTACATCAAAGGTGTGTGTGACAGATACGTGTGAGGATATCACCACTCCAGAATCCTTTCAACCAGCCATTTGCATAAACTGGTTAGTTGTTTCCTTCAAAGATACTTTTCTGAAGCAAGTCTTCTCTTCTCAAGTTCCTTTGAAGCTGATAGTTTCACTAATAGCGTCCTGGGCTGTCGTTAGACGAATCTATTAACAGCGCGGCAAGCTAATTGTTGATGGGTAAACAGTTGCTTCAGATGAAGTGCAAAGCAATGGATTTCATAAGTTCATAACTCCTCGGAGCAGAATTAGCAACTCTAACGCTGGTTCTCTGTGCTGTCTGTGTGGAGTTTGCACGTTCTCCCTATAACACGCGTGGGTTTCCTCCCACATCCCAAAGACGTGCAGGTTTGTAGGTTAATTTTCCTCTGTGCAATTGTCCCTGGGATGCAGGATGGTGATCGCTGGTGGGCACGGACTGGGTGGGCCGAAGGGCCTGTTTCCCCGCTGAGGCTCTAAACTCCTCACAGGCCGACCTCGAGGTCAGGATGGGGGGAAGCTGTCGAGCTGACTGTTCCACTAGCTTCACAGCAGTACTGGCTGCAGATCTTGTACAACTGGGTCCAAATGGCCGTACTCACAAATGTAATTGTCACATCAAGCCCGTGCATTGAGCAACACGCTGCCATGACTGTCTTGACATTTCTACAAGATTTCCTCTCGGGTAACTGAGGTACTGTTCTCCCCGAGACCTGCGTGGGTTTTCTCCGAGATCTTCAGTTTCCTCCCACACTCGAAAGACGTACAGCTTTGTAAGTTGATTGGCTTGGTGTCAGTGTAAAACTGTCCCGTGTGTGTGTGTGTAGCATAGTGTAAAGGGCCTGTCCCACTTTCACGACCTAATTCACGACCTTTTTCAATCATGGACATTTTTCATCAGGCTAGAAAAACGCCCCGACCTACTTGATGCCACGAGTACCCACGACTAGCATCACGACCTACCTACGACCTCCAGCGACCTCGTGACGACCATGCTGCGAATATGAGTCAAGGGAAAACTCGGCAGAGGTCGTGAATTAGGTCGTGAAAGTGGGACAGGCCCTTAAGTGTGCAGGGATCTCTGGTAGGCCGAGGGGCCTGTTTCCGCACTGTATCTCTCGATAACATTCAATGGCCACCTCATTCAAGTATAGATTCAATGGGCCGAATAGCCGCCCCCCCTGTGCTCTGAATTAATGAGGCTGCACTAGAAACATAGAAAATATGTGCAGGGGGAGGCCATTCGGCCCATCGAGCCAGCACCGGCATTCATTGCGATCATGGCTGATGGTCCCCAATCGATAACCCACTGTGGGAGTAGATCTCTCCATGAAGAATTTCCTCCTGCTGCGATCGTAATTCTTCTCCCGGTTGTTGTGAATATTGGCAGGGGGCAGAGGTTCATCACATGCTGCATGTTCTCGCTAAAGGTCCACAGTCAACTGGGTAAATAAGGAAATCCGTGGTCAACGAGGGTTGTCTAAAACAAGCCAAAAGCCCAGTATTAAACTAGACTTAGCCACCAAATTGTGTTAACTTATGAATGCACTAAAACCAACGAATCATCTTGCAATTGGTGTTTAAGAAGGAACTGCAGATGCTGGAAAAATCGAAGGTAGACAAAAATGCTGGAGAAACTCAGCGGGTGAGGCAGCATCTACTGAGCGAAGGAATAGGTGACGTTTTGGGTCTCGACCTATTTCCTTCGCTCCATAAATGCTGCCTCACCCGCTGAGTTTCCCCACCATTTTTGTCTACCTTCGACTTTTCCAGCATCTGCAGTTCTTTCTTAAACTGTTCAAGGATAATTGGTGTTTTAAGTCGTGGAGGTTTTACCAAACTAAGTTATCAGCTGGGGCATAGTAGGCCAATGAAGTAAATGGGGCCTAACTAAGGTGGTTGGAGGCACCTCATATTTCACTTGGGTAGTTTACACCCCAGAGGTATGAACATTGACTTCTCCAATTTCAGGTAGTCCTTGCTTTCTCCCTCCTTCCCCTCCCCTTCCCAGCTCTCCCACAGTCTCTGCCTCTTTCTTTCTCCCCCCCCCCCCCACCACATCAGTCTGAAGAAGGGCCTCGACCCGAAACGTCACCTATTCCTTCGCTCCATAGATGCTGCCTCACCAGCTGAGTTTCTCCAGCATTTTTGTCTACATTCCCAATCGCTGGCAGTTTGTTGCGTTCCACTTTAATTCGGAACTGCTCCTTAAATAGTTATTTTTAAAGTGCATTTTTTTGCACTATGCGTCATGGCACGATCTGAGCCATTTTTGAGTTGATTGTTCTACCCTGAGATCATCTGTTCAAGTCCGGCTGTAAATCTTCTGTGCCATTTGTTTCTCATTGTTCCAACAACATGCTGACCACAAAGATACAAGTCATCATCGTACATCGGGAACAAAATGTTTTGGGAACTAATCTCTCTGGAAACTCATCCCCCAACCTCCCAACTCGTTTTCCTCATTGCTCTTCCCATTATCTGATTCTTCCCCATGTTCAAGATTCAAGATTCAAGAGAGTCTATTGTCGTGTGTCCCAGATTGGACAATTACATTCTTGCTTTGCTTCAGCACAACAGAATATTGCAGGCATAAATAATACAGAACAGATCAGTGTATCCATATACTATTGAATATATATATATATATACACACACACACATAAATAAGCATATAAAGTGCAATGGGCTATTATAGTTCAGATTTTTGTTTGAGTTGAGTTTAATAGTCCGATGGCTGTGGGGAAGCAGCTTTTCCTGAACCCGGACGTTGCAGTCTTCAGGCTCCTGTACCTTCTACCTGAAGGTAGCGGGGAGATGAGTGAGTGGCCAGGATGGTGTGGGTCCTTGATGATGCTGCCAGCCTTTTTGAGGCAGCGACTGCGATAAATACCCTCGATGGTAGGGAGGTCAGAGCCGATGATGGACTGGGCAGTGTTTACTACTTTTTGTAGTCTTTTCTGCTCTTGAGCAGACTCCGGATTGCTGCTGCTTTTCATTCATTTGGGCATCTTCAATGTGAGGCTCTCTGGAATCTCGACTAAATTGGAGGGAACTTAGAACTTCATCCAAAAAGCCAGATTAATTTTATTCAACAAGGTCTTTTAAGTCAGCATGTGGGAAATATCTAGGCGACTTCGTGAGTTTATGTATAATCTTATCTGCAGTAAAATGTCATGTTAAGAGCTTAATGGGCCTGTCGCACTGAGGCGACTTTTTAGGCGACTGCAGTAGACGATGCGGTTGCCACGTGTTCGCGGGTGGTTGCCGGGGAGTCTGTCCATGGCCGTGAAGAGTTCCCACATTAACCTGCAGTGAAAATTAACCTGCAAACCTGTACGTCTTTGAAGTGTGGGAGGAAACCCACGCAGGTCACGGGGGGGAGAACGTGCAAACTCCGTACAGACAGCACCCGCACTCGGGATCGAACCCGCGTTGAGGTAACAGCTCCACCGCTGCGCCACCCAAAGTGTGTAGGATAGATAGTGCTAGTGCATGGGGTGATTGCTGGTCGGCGTAGAATCGGTGGGCAGCTTGTGGACCTCTTCCCCCGCCCCCCCCCTCACCTGACTCCATCCAAGATGAACTCATTGCTTTATCCACCTATCACATGCCACCTCTAGGCCTCCACCTCCCTATCCTCGCTATCCCTCCGTGAATCTGTGTCTGAAGAAGGGTCTCAGACCCCAAACGTCACCCAGTGATTCTCCAGTGACTGCCTGTCCCGCTGAGTTACTCCAGCATTTTGTGTCTATCGCCTCTGCTCTTTCAGACTATGGCGCGGTGGCTCGACAGTAATAGCCTTGTCACTCGGTACGAGTTCATTCCGAGAGCTCTCCCGAGTTTAAAAAAAAAATCATACTCGTGGTAAGCACGGAGAATGAACGTAGCGGGTACGTCGGAGCTCGTAGCGCTAACGGCAGGTACTCGGGAAGACTCGCTCACGGCAGGTAAGCACGGGAAGACTCGTGAAGATTTTTCAACATGTTGAAAAATGTCCACGAGAGCCCCGAGTACCGACGAGCGGCCATTACCGTAAATCTCCGAGTTCGAATCAGGGCAAACTCGGGAGAGCTCCTGGAATGAACTCGTACTGTGGGACAGGGCTTGAACGCTGCTGCCTCACAGCGCCAGAGACCCGGGTTCGATCCTGACTACGGGCGCTGTCTGTACAGAGTTTGTACCTTCTCCCCGTGACCGCGTGGATTTCTTCCGAGATCTTCGGTTTCCTCCCACACTCCAAAGACGTACGGGTTTGTAGCTTAATTAGCTTGGGTATGAATGTAAAAATCGTCCCTAGTGTGTGTAGGATAGTATAAATGTGTGGGCATCGCTGGTCGGTGCGGCCTTGGTGGGCCGAATGGCCTGTTTCCACTTTATATCTCTAAAACTCTAAAGCTAAGGGTCTCGACCCGAGACGTCAGCCATTCCTTCTCTCCAGAGATGCTGCCTGTCCCGCTGAGTTACTCCGGCATTTTGTGTCTATCTCCTTCGCACTCCGACCAGATGAAGCATCTCGACCTGAAACATCTCGGAAACGTTCCCCTCCACACATGCTGCCTGACCCGTTGAGCTTGCTGTCAACACCCTCAACACGTCTGGTTGGCAGTCAGCTGAAGCCTATGGCTGATGTCTATCGCATGTTCCCCATGTGCAAACTGTTTGGTGAACGTATGGTGTCGTACAACCATGTTTATGTTCCGTAAAGAAGGGCAGGCTTGCGGTTAGATCCACAGTCGATAAACCATGTCAAATAATCGCAGAATGTTGCCATCAATCTCACTGAGAACACATTTTTCTGCCATCGATTATTCCAGGAGTTGACCGATAAAAGTTATCTGCTTCCTAATGTTAAAAATCGAGGCCAGATTTGAATCATATCTTGGGTACACAAAAGGCTGGAGAAACTCAGCGGGTGCAGCAGCATCTAAGGAGCGAAGGAGATGGGCGACGTTTCGGGTCGAGACCCTTCTTCAGATCCTTCTTTAACACTTTGAATCATATCTTCCTGAGTTCATGCGATAGCAGCAAAGTTAGGCCATTCGGCCCATCAAGTCTACTCCGCCATTCAATCATGGCTGATCTATCTCTCCCTCTCAATCCCAATCTCCTGCCTTCTCCCCATAACCCCTGACACCCGCACTAATCAAGAATCTATCTATCCACCTCTGCCTGAAAAATATCCATTGACTTGGCTTCCACAGCCTTCGATGGCAAAGAATTCCACAGATTCACTACCCTCTGAGGAAATAAATTCCTCCTCATCTCCTTCCTAAAGGAACGTCTGTTAATTTCAAGGCCGTGACCTCTGATCGTATGTCTGCGCTGTATCTCTAAATTAGACTCAACTATATTGTAGGAGCAAGCAGTTGTTGATGATATAAGAATGATTTAATCCTGCAGTGAGCAGCGACGGTCTGTAATTGGAGGTAGTGGGAAGGTGAATGTGATAAGCTCCCTAATTGTTGTACGGGCTTCATTAATTCTGAAGTGCAGTCAGTAAATACTCATTCCCATACCTGTCACTGTCAATTGGTGAAACAAGCCATGACTGGACTGTTTGTTCCCTGGGTGAGTGTTCGCATATTTCCTCCACTCACACGTTAGGGAAAGTGGAAAACATCTGTTTACTGGAAGGGGAGCATTTAATATGGATATCTGTAGCGGTGGGGACATTTAATGGGGATGTGTGTGTGTCTGTGTGTGTCTGTGTCTGTGTCTGTGTCTGTGTGGTTGTGTGTGTGCATATATATGTGTGTGTGTGTATATATATATGTGTGTGTGTGTGTATATATATGTGTGTGTGTGTGTGTGTGTATGTGTGTGTGTGTATATGTGTGTGTGTGTGCGCGTATATATATATGTGTGTGTGTGTATATATGTGTGTGTGTGTATATATATGTGTGTGTATGTGTATATATATATGTGTGTGTGTATGTGTATATATATGTGTGTGTATGTGTATATATATATGTGTGTGTGTGTGTGTATGTGTATATATATGTGTGTGTATGTGTATATATATATGTGTGTGTGTGTGTATGTGTATATATATGTGTGTGTATGTGTATATATATATGTGTGTGTGTGTGTCTATGCGGGGTCGTGTGTGTGCGTTTGTTAGTATGCACATGTGTGCACGCATGTCTGTAAGTGTGTGCATGTGTGAGTGAATGTGTATGTGTGTGCGCGTGTCTGTGTGCATGCGCGTGTGTATCTGTATGTGTGTGTGTGCGTGTGTGTATGTGTGTGCGTGTGTGTATCTGTATGTGTGTGCCTGCTTGTGTCTGTGTGACGGAATAATCAGCAGAGGTCAAGTCTGGAAATGATGAGCAATTAATCCCTATCTTTTCACAATTAGGCACAGGCCAACAATCAGGAATTGGCAGCGAGACTGATTAGTTGTTGTATTGGATTCCAGGTGCAATTGGACCAAACCCAGCTGAGATGTGAGCGCTGGTTGACCAGTCTGTGAAGGGCAGATGACAACCCAGAGGCAAGGGGTTCGATGGGGTTCACTGGGGTGCAGTATCTCAGTAACTCACCTGATCTCCCGGTTGCCAAACACTTTAATTCTCCTTCCCACATTGACCTTCCTGTCCTTGGCCTCCTCCATTGACAGAGTGAGGCTAAATGCAAATTGGAAGAACGCCATCTCATATTTTGCTTGGGCAGCTTACACCCCAGTGGTATGAACATTGATTTCTCTAACGTCAAGTAACCCCGGCATTCCCTCTCTCTCCATCCCTCCCCCACCCCACCAGGTTCTCATTTTCATTCAACAAACAGCTAACAGGCCCTTCGGCCCACCGGGTCTGCGCCAACCAGCGATCCCCGCACATTAGCACCATCCTACACGCTCTAGGGACAATTTCCAATGATACCAAGCCAATTAACCCACAAACCTGTATGTCTTGTGAGTTGTGAATCTATGGAATTCCCTGCCACAGAGGGCAGCGGAGGCCAAATCACTGGATGGATTTAAGAGGGAGTTGGGTAGAGCTCTAGGGGCTAGTGGAGTCAAGGGATATGGGGAGAAGGCAGGCACGGGTTATTGATAGCAGAGATCAGCCATGATCACAGTGAATGGCGGTGCTGGCTAGAAGGGCCGAATGGCCTCCTCCTGCACCTATTTTCTATGTTTCTATGTTTCTATGTCTTTGGAGTGTGGGAGGAAACCGAAGATCTCGGAGAAAACCCACGCAGGTCACGGGGAGAACGTGCAAACTCCGTACAGACAACAGCCGTAGTTGGGATCGAACCCGGGTCTCTGACGCTGTGAGGCAGCAACTCTACCGCTGCGCCAAGATGCCGCCCCTAAAAGCCCCGCTGAAGGCCGTGACTTTGTAATTCTAATATTAAACAGAGGAATTTCTCAGCTGTAATGTGCTCCAGATGCCCGCATTGTGTCACCAGATGATTTAAAGGATTTTATAATGAAATACTTCAGGCGCACGGAGTTTTTTGAGGTAAAACACCAATAAAGTGTTTTATAAAGGATATCCTGGCAACAGTTGCAGGCTGATTGGATTCCATCGACCCCGACAGATGTCCTGCTCCGGTGTGGTGTAGTCCTCTAGATCATGTGCTCATTGGTTTAGTTTAGTTCAGAGATACAGAGTGGAAACAGGCCCTTCGGCCCACCGGGTCCGCCCCGACCAGCGATCCCCGCTCATTAACACTACCCTACACACACCAGGGACAATTTTACATTTCTTACCAAAGCCAATTAACCTACAAACCTGCACGTCTTTGGAGTGTGCGAAGATCTCGGAGAACGCCCACACAGGTCACGGGGAGAAACTCCGTACAGACAGCGCCCGTGGTCGGGATTGAACCCGAGTCTCTGGCGCTGCGAGGCAGCAAATCTACCGCTGCGCCACCTTGCGGGCCATTAGTCACGGCCCTCTTTGCCTTCATCGATGTTTGTTATGGATTCAGCGTGGAGACAGACCATTCGGAGCCCATGCCGGCCATCGATCACCCGTTTGCATTATTTCAAAGGTCAAGAGTTTATTGTCACAGGTCCCAGATAGAACAATGGCATTTTGACTTTAAGCAGCACAACAGGAACATAGTATTCTGTAACTAATGTAATAAACTAGAGAACAAAAGTCCAGTGCGTGTGTATATATATATGTATACATATATATATATATATATATATATATATGTATGTATGTATGTATGTATGTATGTATGTATGTATGTATGTATGTATGTATATATATATATATGCACACACACTGGACTTTTTTTTAACATATATAGATATATAAAAAACTGGATATATATATAGATACACACACACATACAGTATGTTTACAATATATTATATATACAAAATTTGAATATTAATTTCTTCCCAGTTATTATACTGTAGTCTAGAAAGTTTATTTGGCTTGTTGTGAGTGTTAGACCTTGTTCTGATATTCCAAGTATTATTAGTTTTGAGTCGGGATCCAGTTTATATTAACAACTTCAGAAACTATCCTAACACTATCAATCCAGAAATTTTTGATTTTTATACAATTTGCAAAAGTATGTGTTGTTAGCCTCTAGATGTTGACATTTATCGCAGATAGGCGAGACATGTGGGAAAATTCTATTTAGTTTTGCTTTAGAGTAGTGTAATCTGTGTAATCCTTTAAATTGCATTAAATCATGTCTGGCATTTAACGAACATTGGCTTGTACGAGTTCCCCCCCAGTGTGTAGTATAGAACTAGTTTGCAGCTGATGGTTGGTGTGGACTTGGTGGGCATTGGGCCTGTTCCTACGTTACACCTCTAAATTAAACTAAGCTAAACTAAACTAAACTAGTTGAGGTCGTTAAGGCTGGGACTATCCCAACATTTAAGAGAAGCAGTTAGACAGGGACATGGATAGGACAGGTTTGGAGGGATATGGACCAAACGCGGGTAGGTGGGACCAGTGCAGCTGGGACATGTTGGCCGGTTAGGCCGAAGGGCCTGTTTCCATGCTGTATCACTCTATGACTCGAAGCTAAACTACAAATTGGTTAGAAATAGTTAACATGAAATGCTGGAGAGACTTCAGAGCCCAGTCAGCATCTAAAGTGAAGGAGAGTTGATGTTTCAAATCCTAAAACTTTCATCTGAATTCATAGGATCTTAAGACATTGGAGCAGACTTAGGCCATTCGGCCCATCGAGTCTGGCTGAAACCAGGGCCCTGTTGCATCAGACTTCCCGCTCCTTCCTCCACTGATGCTGGATAACCTGTTGTGTTTTCCCACCATTTCCTATTTTAATTTCAGATTTCCAACAACTTTTCAATATGAATTTCTAAAATACCCAAAGGCTGTGAATGATGCCAGAGAAAGTATCATTTGTTTGAGTAAGTTCTTCCTAAAGGGCCTGTCCCACCAGCATGCGCCTGCATGCGGCAATCGCGACCAAACCGGAAGCGGGGGCCGCGCGGAGGTCGGGTGAGTGGCGCGAAGTTGGTGCCAAGTCCACGGTAAGTTCGCAAGGACAGAGAGAGTCACGGAGGCACAGATTGCGGGTCACGGTCACACAGAGAGGGTCATGGAGGCACGACGTTGAGGCGATGCGTGCAGCGTCGAGGCGACTGCGGGCCGACAAGCCGTTGCCGCGCGGAATTTTGAACACGGTCAGTTTTTCGGAGCCCCGCGCGATGTCGGGACCAGCTCCGCACAACTCCATACAGCTCCGGCGATCGAAGTGGGACCGGCCCCGCGAGGCCGGACGGGTCAAGCGACCACGTTAGGTCGCGCTCACCGCATGGAGGCCCTTAAGAGAGCATAGAGGTTTCTTACAAAAGAATAGGCCATTCGGCCTGCAGATAATGGATATCCTTGAATGTTGCTGCTTTGGGTCGGTGCGGTGGCGCAGCGGTGGAGTTGCTGCCTTACAGCTCCAGAGTCCCGGGTTCGATCCTGACTGCGGGTGCTGTCTGAACGGAGTTTGCACGTTCCTTTAGTCTCTCTAAACCACACAGAGAGTAACCACATTCAGAAATTATGGCAGGGTGGATGTGGAATTGTTGTCCGAGACTCAAAACAAAGGTAGGAAATAATGTTTCAGGAATTTCAGGGAATGAGCCAGAAAATGGAATTATCCAGATTACGTTTACAAAATGCTGACGTTGGCTGATTAAATGAAAGGTCCTTTATGTTGTAACAACTATCTTTGATTCGACTGAATAGTTTGTCGATGCCACACTGTCAAATTCCCTCTGAAACCATTCCTCTTTTTAAGCTTAGTTGAGTTGAGTTTAGAGGTAGGGCTCACCGGGTCCGAGCCGACCAGCGATCCCCGCACATTAAAGGGCCTGTCCCACCAGCATGTGACTCCATGCGGTGAGCGCGACCTAACGTGGTCGCTTGAACAGTCCGGCGTCGCGGGGCCGGTCCCACTTCGATCGCCGGAATTGTGCGGAGTTCGTCCCAACATCGCGCGGGGCTCCGAAAAACTGACTATGTTCAAAAATTCCGCACGGCAACGGCTTGTCGGCTCGCAGTCGCCTCGACGCATTACACACCGTCTCGACGTCGTGCCTCCGTGACCCTCTCTGTAGGTGCCTCCGTGACCCTCTATGTGTGTGGCTCCGTGGCCCTCTGTGTGTGTGCCTCTGTGCCCCTCTCTGTGTGTCCCTCTCTGTCCTGCCGAACTTACCTTTAAGACTTCGCTCCAAGTTCGCCTCACTTTGCGCCGCCTTGCGCCACTCACCCGACCTCCGCGCGGCCCTCGCTGCCGGTTTGGTCGCGCTTGCCGCATGCAGGCGCATGCTGGTGGGAACGGCCCTGTACAGGGGATCACCCAACCTCCGCGCGGCCCCCGCTTCTAGTTTGATCGCGCTCATCGCATGGAGTCGGATGCTGGTCGGACAGGCTCTTTACACTATCCTACACACACTAGGGGCAATTTACATTTATACCAAGACAATTAACCTACGAACCTGTTCGTCTTTGGAGTGTGGGTGGAAACAAGAAAATCGTGGAGAAAACCCACACAGGTGACGGGGACAACGTACAGCCGCTCTCTTTTAGGATTCGTTCTTTAATCCTGTTTTACAAACAGCATAGAACAGTACAGCACAGGAACGGTATCTGTGTTGTCCCCCCAGCCTGCAGTTTATCCATATGTCTCCATTGCCTGGTTAAAGCCCCTGAAATGCCATGATCAAATCGGCTTCCAACACCATGTTTACAAATAGGAGACGCAAGGAACTGCAGGTGCTGGTTTACAAAAAAAAAAAAACAAAGTGCTGGAGTAACTCAGCAAGATTCTTCTCCCTTCTCCCTTTGTGGAAAGTAGTTTCAAAGACCCATCTGTGAAAGAATTTACACCGCATGGATCACAGGGATATTCGACATCAAAGTTTACGACTGTTGGCGATATGCACTGCCCTGCCCTGCTGACCTCAAAATTCAGAAGGTCCAGAAGGTCCAGAAGACTGCAAACTGGACCATTATGGTGGCACGGTGGTGCAGCGGTAGAGTTGCTGCCTCACAGCGCCAGAGACCCGGGTTCGATCCCCACCACCGCTGCTGTCTCTGCAGAGTTTGCACGTTCTCCCCGTGACCTGCGTTGGGTTTTCTCCGAGATCTTCGCTTTCCTCCCGCACTCTAACGACGTTCAGGTGTGTAAGTTATTTGGCTCGGTGTGAATGTGAAATTAACATAGAAAACATAGAAAATAGGTGCAGGAGGAGGCCATTCGGCCCTTCGAGCCAGCACCGCCATTCATTGTGATCATGGCTGATCGTCCGCTATCAATAACCCGTGCCTGCCTTCTCCCCATATCCCTTGACTCCATTAGATCCTAGAGCTCGATCTAACTCTCTCTTAAATCCATCCATTGACTTGGCCTCAACTGACCTCTGTGGCAGGGAATTCCATAAATTCACAACTCTCCGGGTGAAAAGTTTTTTCTCACCACAGTCTTAAATGACCTCCCCTTTATTCTAAGACTGTGGCCCCTGGTTCTGGACTCGCCCAACATTGGGAACATTTTTCCTGCATCTAGTTTGTCCAGTCCTTTTATAATTTTATATGTTTCTATAAGATTCCTCCTCATCCCTTCTAAACCCCAGTGAATACAAGCCTAGTCTTTTCAATTGTCCCTAGTGTGTGTGGGATAGTGTTAATGTGCGGGGATCGCTGGTCAGTGCGGACTCGGTGGGCCGAAGGGCCTGTTTCCGTGCTGTACCTCTAAACTAAGCTAAACTAGAACGATAGTCCCTGCAGAATTAAACAAGGAAAATCTCCAAAATACGTTTCGTATCGACAGCAAGCCTGAAGTGAATAAGTATTTAAATAAACAGTCTTGCATAATGGATTCAGTGCAGCTGCATTTTAAATAACAGCGACCCAAAGATATTAAATTAATCAAACTGCTTCCAGTAATGATTTAATGAACTTTGAAGTGAATAATTGTTTCATTAATAAGAAATGTTTCGCTGAAATACATCTCACGCAATATGATCTGAAAATGCACATTCAGTGCAAGGGGATTCACAAAGGCATGTCCTCAATCACCCACACACCTTCATGGCACTAATGCCTTTCACCTTTCTCTCCCTATTTTCTCTCGAAAACAAAGGCTCTCTTGGTAGCGAGTTATAGACAGAGAATAAAGCTCAGTCAACTTTTTTACGTTTCCAAATTTAATTAACAATTAATCTTGAAACTGCACGGACAATTGCACAAACCGGCAGGAGATGCAAGGAACTGCAGATGCTGGTTTGCCAAAAAGGATAAAGTGTGCTGGAGTACCTCAGCGGGTCAGGCAGCATCTCTGGTGAACAACGATAGGTGACGTTTCGGGTCGGGACTATTCTCCTGCTCCTGCTCCTGACATCCAAGTTCACCAGAGATGCTGCCTGACCTGCTGAGGTACTCCAGCGCTTTGTGTCTTTTTTTTTTGCATGCGCATAAACCTGTGATGTGCAGATGCTGGTTTGCGCCGAATATATAGATATAAAATGCCGGAGTAACTCAGCGGGACAGGCAGCATCTCTGCGGAGAAGGGATGGGTGATGTTTCGGGTCGAGACCCTTCTTCAGACCAGTCAGAAGAAGGGTCTCGACCTGAAACGTCACCCATTCCTTCAATCCAGAGATGCTGCCTGTCCCGCTGAGTTACGCCAGCATTTTGTGTATGACTTCACCGTGAAGGGGAGGCCACTTAAGAGATTGGCTTTGGAAACTGCCAAGGCAATACTCTCAACGGAGGTAAAGATATCTGTTGCACACTTGCCAAAGCAAATGAGACATTCTCACAAGCCTTGGCCAAATGTACTGACAACAGGGGCTGTGGTAATTGGATCTGTTGACCAACAAGCACCAAGGCATGGCTTGCGGTGAGAGGGGCTCTCCCAGTCAGATCCTTCCTGCACTGTCTGAACCTCACTACCAGCGCACACTGCCCACGGGACGGCTGCTATGGAGAGGAGACGGCTGCCCACCTGTGTGGATTAGCGAAGAGAGTCCGGAGAACAAAGCAAGGAGCCCTGTCACGGTTCATCCCGAACAGCTCCGTCACAGAGGGCTCACTGATTTAAGGACTGTTCCCAGGGACACATTCAGAGACGGACATCGAGTGCTGCTGGAGGGTCATCAACTCGATGAAAGACGCTCTTTGGTCAGCCCGAGCGTTGTTCACCACCCAGCGCAGCGAGATGTCCATCGGGGAATGTTGCCGACCGCTGCAGACTGCAGGAGTACGTGCTGAGGGACGCACTGAAGCTCGGTGCAGCCAACGCCAAGGCTCGGTGGGGGAGGACCACAGTCTAAGGTCCTTCCGCTGCTGGACATGGAGGGGGTGGGGGGGCAGTGTGTGGTGAGGAATTTACAAGGTTAATTCCCGGGGTGGCGGGACTGTCATATGCTGAGAGAATGAAGCAGCTGGGCTTGTACACTGGAGTTTAGAAGGATGAGAGGGGATCTCATTGAAACATATAAGATTGTTAAGGGCTTGGACACGCTACAGGCAGGAAACATGTTCCCGATGTTCGGGGAGTCCAGAACCAGGGGCCACACAGTTTAAGAATAAGGAGTAAGCCATTTAAAACTGAGACGAGGAAACACTTTTTTCTCACAGAGAGTGGTGAGTCTGTGGAATTCTCTGCCTCAGAGGGAGGTGGAGGCAGGTTCTCTGGATGATTTCAAGAGAGAGCTAGATAGGGCTCTTAAAGATAGCGGAGTCAGGGGATATGGGGAGAATGCAGGAACGGGTACTGATTGGGGATGATCAGCCATGATCACATTGAATGGCGGTGCTGGCTCGAAGGGCCGAATGGCCTACTCCTGCACCTATTGTCTATTGTCTAATGACCCCCCCATAAAATAAGGGAAGGGAGTTCATGCCAGGGGGCCACATGAGTGAGAAGGGTTTTGTTTAGTTTGGATTAGATTAGTTTAGAGAGACAGCGCGGAAACAAACTCCCTACAGACCGCACCCATAGTCGGGATCGAACCCGGATCTCTGACACTGTAAGCACCGTAAGGCAGCAACTCTACCGCCGCACCACCACCTGATGTGCCTTCTCTCCCTTCATTGGGATCAGTTCAGGCAACAATCAGAGGAGGCTCTGTGGCCCATTGGGCCTCTGCCCTGGGGCGGCACGGTGGCGCAGCGGTAGAGTCGCTGCCTCACAGCGCCAGCGACCCGGGTTCGATCCCGACTGCGGCTGCCGCCTGTACGCCGTTTGTACGTTCTCCCCGTGACCTGCGTGGGTTTTGTCCGAGATCTTCAGTTTCCTCCTGCACTCCAAAGACATGCAGGTTTAGCTTGGTATAATTCTAAATTGCCCCGAGTGCGTGCAGGATAGTGTTAGTGTGCGGGGATCACGGGCCGGGGCGGACTAGATGGGCCGAAGGGACTGTATCTCTAAATCTGCACTGAAATACATGTCCCGATTACACGCTCGATTGCAAGTGAGATTGAAGCCAGGATACTTTGGCCAAACGATCCAGAAAAGATCTGGTAAAGGTCATTTATATCAACAGTTACTGGACACAAATGGCCAAAAAGAATGAGGTTATATATTCATTGAGTGACAAATACAGCATTGAAACAGGCCCTTCAGCCCACCGAGTCCATGCCGACCATCAATCACCTGTTCACACTGGTTCTAGTGTGGGACCAGGGACCCAAGCAGTCCTTCCAAATCCGACAGAGGTTCACCTGCACCTCCTCCAACCTCATCTACTGCATCCGTTGCTCCAGATGGCAGCTGATCTATATCGGCGAGACCAAGCGGAGGCTGGGCGATCGTTTCGCCGAACACCTCCGCTCGGTCCGCAATAACCAACCCGACCTCCCGGTGGCTCAGCACTTCAACTCCCCCTCCCATTCCGTATCCGACCTCTCGGTCCTGGGCCTCCTCCACGGCCAGAGTGAGCAACACCGCAAGTTGGAGGAACAGCACCTCATATTCCGCTTGGGGAGTCTGCATCCTCTGGGCTTAAACATTGAATTTTCTCAATTCTGTTAACCCAGGCTGCCTCCCCCCCTTCCCACCTCTCCCTCAGCCCTCGGGCCCTGGCATTTCTTCTCTCTCTATCTCCCCCCCCCCACCCAAGTCGCACTAGCTTCTCATTTTCACACCACAAACAGCTTACAATGCCCTGTTTCCTTTATCATCGATACTTTTTTGCATATCTTTCATTCATTGTTCTTTATCTCTCCACATCACCGTCTATATCTCTCGTTTCCCTGATCCCTGACCAGTCTGAAGAAGGGTCTCGACCCGAAACGCCGCCTATCTCCTTCGGTCCTTAGATGCTGCTGCACCCGCTGAGTTTCTCCAGCTTTTTGTGTAACCCACACTGGTTCTAGGTTGTCCCACTTTCTCAACCTCTCCGTACACATCAAGTCAAGTCAAAAAGTCAAAAGAGTTTATTGTCATGTGTCCCTGACAGGACAATGAAAATCTTTCTTTGCTTCAGCACAACAGAACATAGAAGGCGTTGACTACAATTCTATACGTAAATACACCCATGACTTAATAAATTAATAAAGTGCAAATAACAGATGGAGGGATATTAATGTTCAGAGTTCCGAGCCAGGTTTAATAGCCTGATGGCTGTGGGGAAGTAGCTATTCCTAAACCGGGTCGTTGCAGTCCTCAGGCTCCTGTACCTTCTACCCGAAGGTAGCAGGGAGATGAGTGTGTGGCTAGGGTGGTGTGGGTCCTTGATGATGCTGCCAGCCTTTTTGAGGCAGCGACTGTGATAAATCCCCTCGATGGAAGGGAGGTCAGAGCCGATGATGGACTGGGCAGTGTTTACTACTTTTTGTAGTTTTTTCCTCTCCAGGGCGCTCAAGTTGCCGAACCAAGTCACGATGCAATCAGTCAGCAAGCTCTCTACTGTGCAGCTGTAGAAGTTAGAGCGAGTCCTCCTTGACAGACCAACACATTAGGGGCAAGTAACAGAGGCACAGCCCGCATGCATTTGGGATGTGGTAGAAAACCAGAGCACCCAGAGGAAACCCACACGGTCACAGGAGCAACGTGCAAACTCCACACAGGCAGCAACCGAGGGCTGGATCAAAGCCAGGTCTCTGGCGCTGTGAGGCAGCAGCTTCACCCACTGCGGCCGGGATGAAATGGATGATGAATAGCTGTGAGAACCAAAGATTAGTGGAGTTTCCAAATGTTCTGCATTGCTTGGGCAGTGAATGAATAATGGAACAGATTTTGAACTAAAAGATTAAATTGCCCTATTGCTAATTCTAGTGTCCAGGTATCTTGAGGAACTTATATACCCGGTCGGTAGATGGATGACGAATTGCACATAATATTGTCGGGGAGAGTCGTATGAGTTATGCTGTACTTGACAGCATTAGCACTGATTAAAGTTCGAGAACAAATTAATGAGAATGGGTGCAGTAAAGCTTGGAGGATGCTCAGAGTTTTGGAGATAACGAGCTAGAAGACCTTCTGGACTATTGGATGTTAGTAGCCAACATACGTTCAAGTCACCTTTTTAAAGATATATTACGTTGCATTGAGATAAATTTCAAGTGAACTAATTAGATGGGCAGCATGGTGGCGCAGCGGTAGAATTGCTGCCGAATGCCCCTGTCCCACTTAGGAAACCTCTGGAGGCTTTGCAACCCGTTTCATTAAATGGGTTAGGTGAATAACTACTGTGCTTGCTTAATGAGGTAAATGAATATTGCTTATATACGCCCCTGGTCGGGAAACTGCGAATTACCATGAACGTGCGATGTATGATCTGGGAGGTAAGGGCCTGTCCCACCAGCATGCAACTCCATGCGATGAGCGCGACCTAACGTGGTCGCTTGAGCCGTCCGGCGTCGCGGGGCCGGTCCCACTTCGATCGCCGGAGCCGTGCGGAATTGTGCGGAGTTCGTCCCGACATCGCGTGGGGTTTCGAAAAACTGACAATGTTCAAAAATTCCGCGCGGCAATGGCTTGTCGGCTCGCAGTCACCTCGACGCATTACACACCGCCCCGACATCGTGCCTCCGTGACCTTCTCTGTAGGTGCCTCCGTGACCCTCCATGTGTGTGGCTCCGTGGCCCTCTGTGTGTGTGTGCCTCTGTGCCCCTCTCTGTGTGCCCCTCTCTGTCCTGGCGAGCTTACCTTAGACTTCGCTCCAAGTTCGCCTCACTTTACGCCGCGTTGCGCCACTCACCCGACCTCCGCGCAGCCCTCGCTGCTGGTTTGGTTGCGCTTGCCGCATGCAGGCACATGCTGGTGGGAACGGCCCTGTGCAGGGGATCACCCGACCTCCGCGCGGCCCACGCTTCTAGTTTGATCGCGTTCATCGCATAGAGTTGCATGCTTGTAGGACAGGCCCTGTACTCTGGGCGGTACAGGAAGAGTGGGCACCTCAGTGCTCCGATTGGAAGGAGCCAGAAGGGGAGGATGATTCAGTGAAATTGTGTTGGATAAGGAGGGGTATTTTCTTGACCTCGTGTGTCTCGGTTTGGAGAGGCACCCGACTCGGCAGACTCGTAAATCAACGCATTTCTTGTTTCCACGACTTTGTCTCTGGCATCGTGATTGTGGGCACTGAAATATGTCTCACACGCTTGGGTAGTAGTTATTCACCTAACCCATTTAATCCCCTTTAGCCTAGTAGCCAGTTTCTTAAGGGCTGTCCTACAAGCATGCAACTCCATGCGATGAACGCGATCAAACTAGAAGCGGGGGCCGCGCGGAGGTCAAGTGATCACCTGTACAGGGCCGTTCCCACCAGCATGCGCCTGCATGCGGCAAGCGTGACCAAACCGGCAGCAGGGGCCGCGCGGAGATCGGGTGAGTGGCGCAACGCGGCACAAAGTGAGGAGAACTTGGAGCGAAGTCTAAGGTAAGTTCGCCAGGACAGAGAGGGGCACACAGAGAGGGGCACAGAGGCACACACATAGAGGGCCACGGAGCCACACACATAGAGGGTCACGGAGGCACCTACAGATAGGGTCACAGAGGCACGATGTTGGGGCGGTGTGTAATGCGTCGAGACGACTGCGAGCCGACAAGCTGTTGCCGCGTGGAATTTTTGAACAGTCAGTTTTTCAGAGCCCCGCGCGATGTCGGGACGAAGTCCGCACAATTCCGCACGGCTCCGGCAATCGAAGTGGGACCGGCACCGCGACGCCGGACGGCTCAAGCGACCACGTTAGGTCACGCTAATTGCATGGAGTTGCATGCTTGTAGGACAGGCCCTTTAAGGTTACAGCTGCCTCCACTATCGCGTCCCGCTTTCGTTCCCATAGGCACCACTACAGCCTGCATCTGGCTTATGCTCCTGGTTATATTCCTTCACCAACTGGGACCCCGTCTCCCATTGCCCGGCTTTCCACAGACAAAGCCACCTCTCTCCCCTCCACCTCACTCCAGAGGTTCCCGGAGGTATTTATCAGTCCCCCTAATGGTCAAAAGTGCTTTCCGCTTCTCCTATGTTCCGGCGATTATTTAAAAAAATTGAAGGAACCTCCGGGAACTGCACGGAAACCTTGGGTGGGGCGCAAAGTCTCCAGAGGTTTCCGTTCAGGCTTCCTAAGTGGGACAGGGGCATTACACCGCTCGCAGCGCCGGAGACCCGGGTTCAATCCTGACTACGGGTGCTGTCTGTACGGAGTTTGTACGTTCTCCCCGTGACCTGCGTTGGTTTTCTCCCGCACTCCAAAGACGTACAGGTTTGTAGGTAAATTGGCTCGGTGTAAATGTAAAAATCGTCCCCAGTGCGTGTAGGGTAGTGTTAATGTGCGGGGGATCGCTGGTCGACGCGGACTCGGTGGACCGAAAGGGCCTCTTTCCGCGCTGTATCTCCAAACTAAACTAAAGATATCAAGTGGCGTAACTTTATGATGAGGGATCACTGCAATCCATTTATGGCACGTATTTCTGCAGTGTACGTTTCCTGAAATAAATCACAGATGTGTCTATCGTTGCCAAGTGTGTTGTAATACACAACCAGAAACATTAGGACGGATGTGTGGGGACATGTTTCATGATGAAATAAGTGGTCCCCATGAGGGTGGAACTGTAATTTTGGTTTAAGGCTCCAGACGGCTGTGGAAACCTATTTCTTACAACTTTGGGATTCGGTCTAGACAATAGACAATGGGTGCAGGAGGAGGCCATTCGCAAAGTGAGGCGAACTTGGAGCGAAGTCTTAAGGTAAGTTTGCCAGGGCACACAGAGAGGGGCACAGAGGCACACACACAGAGGGCCACGGAGCCACACACATAGAGGGTCACGGAGGCACCTACAGATAAGTTCACGGAGGCACGATGTCGGGGCGGTGTGTAATGCGTCGAGGCGACTGCGAGCCGACTAGCCGTTGCCGCGCGGAATTTTTGAACATAGTCAGTTTTTCGGAGCCCCGCGCGATGTCGGGACGAACTCCGCACAATTCCGCACGGCTCCGGCGATCGAAGTGGGACCGGCCCCGCGACGCCGGACGGCTCAAGCGACCACGTTAGGTCGCGCTAATCGCATGGAGTTGCATGCTTGTAGGACAGGCCCTTAATACGATATATCTGATCTGCTTGGAGAGCATGCACAGCAAAACTTCTCACTGTACCTTGGTACATGTGACAATAATAAGCCTAAACCTAAACAATCATAGATAGAGATGCACAGCATGCAACCAGGCCCTTCGGCCCACTAGATCCATGCTGACCATCCAAACACCTGAACCAATTTTCACTGCAGTTTGCCCTTAACGTAAATTGCCCCTAATGTACAGAGCGAGTGAATGGGAAAGTGGGATAACGTAGAATAAGTGACCGATGGTTAGCATGGGAGACAAAAATGCTGGAGAAACTCAGCGGGTGAGGCAGCATCTATGGAGCGAAGGAATCGGCGACTTTTCGGGTCGAGATGTGGGATTGGGGGGGGGGGGGAGTCGGGAAGAAGAAAGGAAGAGGCGGACACAGTGGGCTGTGGGAGAGCTGGGAAGGGGATGGGAAGGAGGGAGAAAGCAAGGACTGAAATTGGAGCAGTAATGACCCTGTCCCAAGGTACGAGTTCATTCCAAGAGCTCTCCCGAGTCTTAAAAAAAACAAAACTCATGGCCAGCACGGAGAATGAACGTAGCGGGTACGTCGGAGCTCGGGGACGTCTCTTAGCGGCTCGTAACGCTAACGGCAGGTACTCGGGAAGACTCGCTAATGGCAGGTAGGCACGGGAAGACTCGTGAAGATTTTTCAACACGTTGAAAAATGTCCACGAGAGCTCCGAGTACCGACGAGCGGCCATTACCGTAAATCTCCGAGTTCGAATCAGGGCAAACCCGGGAGAGCTCTTGGAATGAACTCGTACAGTGGGACAGGGCCATCAATGTTCATACCGCTGGGGTGTAAACCACCCAAGCGAAATATGAAGGTAGACAAAATTGCTGGAGAAACTCAGCGGGTGAGGCAGCATCTTTGGAGCGAAGGAAACAGGCGATCTTTCGGGTCGAGACCCTTCCTCCCTCAAGCGAAATATGAGGTGCTGCTCCTCCAATTTGCGGTGGGACTTACTCTGGCCATGGAGGAGGCCCAGGACAGAGAGGTCGGATTCGGAATGGGAGGGGGAGTTGAAGTGCTGAGCCACCTGAACCTGGTGGAGGCAGGTTCGATTTTATCATTTAAAAATAAATTGGATAGGTATATGGACGGGAACGGAATGGAGGGGTATGGTCTGAGTGCAGGTAGATGGCACTAGGGGAGAATAAGTGTTCGTCACGGACTAGAAGGGCCGAGATGGCCTGTTTCCGTGCTGTAATTGTTACGTGATGGTTTGTATAGTACGTGAATCGAGGACCAGAGGACAAAGGTTTAAGGTGAAGGGGAAAAGATTTAATGGGAACCGCAGGTCTTCTACATGAAGTGCTTTGTAAAAGGACAATTACACCCTTGTCTAGTTGCATTTGCCAGCGAGAATGAATGCTATCTCTCGAGCCCAGCAAATACCAGCCGTAAAGACGTGACCAATTCCCCATGACACAGAACAGAACTGAAATAGACCTCCAGCTGAATCCTCCACTAAACAGTGAAAAACTGTTCCGTTTAGTTTGTTGTCTCGTTTACCTGCGTGCTAACCGGCCAGCGGAAAGACAATATGTGTAGACACTAGACAATAGACAATAGGTGCAGGAGTAGGCCATTCGGCCCTTCAAGCCAGCACCGCCATTCAATGTGATCATGGCTGATCATCCCCAATCAGTACCCCGTTCCTGCCTTCTCCCCATATCCCCTGGCTCTGCTATCCTTAAGAGCCCTATCTATCTCTCTCTTGAAAGCATCCAGAGAACCGGCCTCCACCGCCCTCTGAGGCAGAGAATTGCCGTCGGTGTAAACCAGCATCTGCAGTTCCTTCCTACACCTATTCAATTGCTATAGGAGCGTGAAAACGCACACCTCCAGATTCAGGGGTAGTTGCCTCCCAGCTCAAAGTAGACAATAGACAATAGGTGCAGGAGGAGGCCATTTGGCCCTTCGAGCCAGCACCGCCATTCAATGTGATCATGGCTAATCATCCCCAATCAGTACCCCGTTCCTGCCTTCTCCCCATATCCCCTGACTCCGCTATCTTCAAGAGCCCTATCTAGCTCTCTCTTGAAAGCATCCAGAGAACCGGCCTCCACCACCCTCTGAGGCAGAGAATTCCACAGACTCACCACTCTCTGTGAGAAAAAGTGTTTCCTCGCCTCCGTTCCGAATTGCTTAGCCCTTATTCTTAAACTGTGTGGCCCCTGGTTCTGGACTCCCCCAACGTCGGGAACATGTTTCCTGCCTCTAGCGTGTCCAAACCCTTCCTCCCACACTCCAAAGACGTACACGCTTGTAGGTCAATTGGCTTGGTGTGAATCTAAAACTTTTCCTAGTGTGTGTAGGGTAGCGTTAAGCCCCTGTCACACTTAGGAAACCTGCACGGAAACCTCTGGAGACTTTGCGCCCCACCCAAGGTTTCCTTGCGGTTTCCGGAGGTTCCCAGAGGTTTTTGTTAGTCTCCCTAATGGTTGAAAGTGGTTTCCGCCTCTTCTATCTTCTATCTTCTATAGAATAAGCGGAAACCACGTTCGACCATTAGGGAGACTGACAAAAACCTCCGGGAACCTCCGGGAACAGGAGCATTAATGTGCGGGGATCGCTGGTTGTTGTGGACTCGGTGGGCCAAAGGGCCTGTGTCCGTGCTGCACCTCCAAACTAAACTAAACCATGTAAGTCCAGGTGGGAGCATTGGGGAAGTAGGTGAACAAATGCACGCACCCTCTAGTAGTGCAAACTGCTGAAGGCTACACTTCTCGGGAGCTCAGGAGAGGTTCCTGCCCTGTGATGTGTTTGTGGAAAGTTGCTGGTAATCCCTAATTGCTCTGACTTGACCGTGAGCCAGATGGCACCGTGTGTGTCCGTTGGAAGATAACTACTCTGAGAGAATAAAAGACTCCCAGCCGACCCCCAACTCCAGTCATTAATGAGGCAGAGTCTCGGCTCCTCTACCACTGATCCTTGGCCCTGGGTTGAGCTTCCCACGCCACTTAACCCCAGCCAGTGAGGACCCCTTGGCTTGTCATGCAGCCACAGAGGCGTACCGCACAGAAGCAGGCCCTTCGGCCCATCCCATTCCATCCATGCTGACCATTGAGTACCAGTTTCTACTGGAGCCAAGAGCGTTTAATTAAAGTCATAGGGTCATACGGGTTTGGGTGGTGGGCTTATGCAACGGGCTGCTGGAAGAGCAGGTACACAAAAATGCTGGAGAAACTCAGCGGGTGAGGCAGCATCTGTGGAGCGAAGGAAATAGGCAACGTTTCGGCCCGAAACCCTTCTTCAGACCAGAGGAGGAGGTTGAGACAGGTACTATCCCAACATTTAAATGACTTTTGGACAGATACACGGATAGGGAAGGTTTTGGGCCAAACACAGGTAGGTGGAACTAGTGGAGACAGGGCATCTTGGATGGCATGGGCAAGTTGGGCCGAAGGGCCTGTTTGGCTCTTTATAACACTGAAGTGGGTGATCGATGGTTGGCATGGACTCATAGAAACATAGAAACATAGAAATTAGGTGCAGGAGTAGGCCATTCGGCCCTTCGAGCCTGCACCGCCATTCAATATGATCATGGCTGATCATCCAACTCAGTATCCCGTACCTGCCTTCTCTCCATACCCTCTGATCCCCTTAGCCACAAAGCCACATCTAACTCCCTCTTAAATATAGCCAATGAACTGGCCTCAACTACCTTCTGTGGCAGAGAGTTCCAGAGACCCACCACTCTCTGTGTGAAAAAAGTCCTTCTCATCTCGGTCCTAAAGGATTTCCCCCTTATCCTTAAGCTGTGGCCCCTTGTCCTGGACCTCCCCAACATCGGGAACAATCTTCCTGCATCTTGCCTGTCCAACCCCTTAAGAATTTTGTAAGTTTCTATATGATCGCCTCTCAATCTCCTAAATTCTAGAGAGTATAAACCGAGTCTATGCAGTCTTTCTTCATAAGGCAGTCCTGACATCCCAGGAATCAGTCTGGAGTGAAGTGAACACTGAAGTGGGTGATCGATGGTTGGTATGGACTCGATGGGCTGAAGGGCCTGTTTCCCTGCTGTCTCTTTGAACAAATAAACAAATGTTAATTACTATACGATGGGACTGCTCGAGTTGATTGTAACTTCATCCTGGAGCGGTCCTGAACTACTATCTACCTCATTGGTGACCCTCGGACTACCTTTAATCGGATTTTACCGTCTTTACCTTGCATTAAACGTTATTCCCTTATCATGCATCTGTACACTGTGAATGGATCGATTGTAATCATGTATTGTCTTTCCGCTGGCTGGTTAGCTGCAACAAAAGCAGTTCACTGTACCTCAATAAACTAAACTAATTAATCTTGGGATGTAAAAGATGACGTGGGCCTCAGACAATGCTGGGCACTGACTTTAAAATGCAAAGAGTTTGCAACATAGTAACATGGAAACATAGACAATAGGTGCAGGAGGAGGCCATTCGGCCCTTCGAGCCAGCATCGCCATTCAATGTGATCATGGCTGATTAATCACAATCAGGGGTTACACAAAAAGCTGGAGAAACTCAGCGGGTGCAGCAGCATCTAAGGAGCGAAGGAGATAGGCGATGTTTCGGGTCGAGACCATCACAATCAGTATCCCGTGCCTGCCATCTCCCCATATCCCTGGACTCCACTAGCCCCTAGAGCTCCATCTAACTCTTGCTTAAATCCATCCAGTGACTTGGCCTCCACTGCCCTCTGTGGCAGGGAATTCCACAAATTCACAACTCTCTGGGTGAAAAAGTGTTTCCTCGTCTCCGTTCTAAATGGCCGACCCCTTATTCTTAAACTGCGGCCCCTGGTTCTGGACTCCCCCAACATCGGCAACATGTTTCCTGCCTCTAGCGTGTCCAAACCCTTAATCATTTTATATATTTCTATAAGATCCCCTCTCATCCTTCTAAATTCCAGTCAGACGAAGAAATCCTCGTTAACCTACATTGAGCAGATCAAGAGATATCAGAGCCATGAGCGACTTGCGTCGGAAGGAGCTGCAGATGCTGGTTTACACCAAAGATAGGTACAAAATGCTGGAGTAACTCAGCGAGACAGGCAGCATCTCTGGAGAGAGGGAATGGGTGACGTTTCCAGTTGAGACCCTTCTTCAGACTAGTCAGAGATAAGGGAAACAAGAGATATAGACAGTGATGTGGAGAGATAAAGAACAATGAATGAAAGATATGCAAAAAAGTATCAATGATAAACGAAACAGGCCATTGTTAGCTGTTTGTTGGGTGAAAACATGAAGCTGGTACGACTTGGGTGGGGGAGAGATAGAGAGAGAGGGGGAATGCCGGGACTACCTGAAGTGTGAGATATCAAGATCATACCACTGGGGTGTAAGCTGCCCAAGCGAAATATGAGATGCTGATCCTCCAGTTTGTGTTTAGCCTCACTGACACTGGAGGAGACCTAGGACAGAAGGGGGTACACAAAATGCTGGAGTAACTCAGCGGGTGCAGCAGCATCTATGGAGCGAAGGAGATAGGCGACGTTTCGGGCCAAAACCCTTCTTCAGACTGATGGGGGGTGGGGGGAGGCGAGGGGGAAGAAAGGAAAAAGGAGGAGGAGGAGCCCGAGGGCTGAGGGAGAGGTAGGAAGGAGAGGAGACAGCCAGGGTTAACAGAATTGAGAGAATTTGATGTTCATGTCATAGAATGATAGAATCATGGAAAATAGGTGCAGGAGTAGGCCATTCAGCCCTTCGAGCCTACACCGCCATTCAATATGATCATGGCTGATCATCCAACTCAGTATCCCGTACCTGCCTTCTCTCCATACCCCCTGATCCCCTTTAGCCACAAGGGCCACATCTAACTCCCTCTTAAATATAGCCAACGAACTGGCCTCAACTACCTTCTGTGGCATGTCGAGAGGATGCAGACTCCCCAAGCGGAATATGAGGTGCTGTTCCTCCGTCTTGCGGTGTTGCCCACTCTGGCCGCGGAGGAGGCCCAGGACCGAGAGGTCGGATACGGAATGGGAGGGGGAGTTGAAGTGCTGAGCCACCGGGAGGTCGGGTTGGTTAATGCGGACCGAGCGGAGGTGTTCGGTGAAACGATCGCCCAGCCTCCGCTTGGTCTCACCGATGTAGACAGAAGGGTCTGTGGGGATGATGAAATGATGAATGGTTCATTGTTAGCTGAGAGGAAGGTGACAACACGGCATGCAATCAGTAAACTTTATTCAGGAGTTCAGTAGAACTAGTCGGAGAACAAGGATGGGGGAGGGACTGAGAGAGACAAGGGTCTCGACCCGAAACGTCGCCCATTCCTTCTCTCCAGAGATGCCGCCTGCCCCGCTGAGTTACTCCAGCATTTTTTGTCTATCTTCGGATTAAACCAGCATCTGCAGTTCCTTCCGACTCAACACCCGTCCCTGGACACAAAATGCTGGAGTAACTCAGCGGGACAGGCAGCATCTCTGGAGAGAAGGAACGGGTGACGTTTCGGTTCAAGAGCCTTCTTGAAGAGAAAAGTACTTCAGGTTGAACAGCAGTCTGAAGAAGGGTTTCGGCCCGAAACGTCGCCTATCTCCTTCGCTCCTTAGACCAGACTGATTCCTGGGATGTCAGGACTGCCTTATGAACAAAGACTGCATAGACTCGGTTTATACTCTCTAGAATTTAGGAGATTGAGAGGGGATCTTATAGAAACTTACAAAATTCTTAAGGGGTTGGACAGGCTAGATGCAGGAAGATTGTTCCCGATGTTGGGGAGGTCCAGGACAAGGGGTCACAGCTTAAGGATAAGGGGGGAATCCTTTGGGACCGAGATGAGAAGGACTTTTTTCACACAGAGAGTGGTGGGTCTCTGGAACTCTCTGCCACAGAGGGTAGTTGAGGCCAGTTCATTGGCTATATTTAAGAGGGCGTTAGATGTGGCCCTTGTGGCTAAGGGGATCAGAGGGTATGGAGAGAAGGCAGGTACGGGATACTGAGTTGGATGATCAGCCATGATCATATTGAATGGCGGTGCAGGCTCGAAGGGCCGAATGGCCTACTCCTGCACCTATTGTCTGTGTTTCTATGCTGCTGCGCCCGCTGAGTTTCTCCAGCCTTTCGTGTACCCTGAACAGTTTACACCTCGGGCCTTCCTCACCGAGGGCAGATATTTCTCACCTCTAGGCGTGAAGTTTGGAGACACCGCGTCCTTTACCACCTTTCCAAATACCTGGCGGCGTTGTGTCTGCCAGTTTCTCCGCGTAACGCACGTGTGCCTGAGCCCAGCGAATATAACACCTTTTACAGAGGCTCTGGGAATGTGGGAAGGTCAAAGCCACACACAGTGGCTCAAACAACACTTAGAGATCGTTGGTACACAAAAGGCTGGAGAAACTCAGCGGGTGCAGCAGCATCTAAGGAGCGAAGGGGATAGGCGACGTTTCGGGTCGAGACCCTTCTTCAGACTGGTCAGGGATCAGGGAAACGAGAGATATAGACGGTGATGTGGAGAGATAAAGAACAATGAATGAAAGATATGCAAAAATGTATCGATGATAAAGGGAACAGGCCATTGTAAGCTGTTTGTAGTGTGGAAATGAGAAGCTAGTGCGACTTGGGTGGGGGAGAGATAGAGAGAGAAGGAATGCCAGGGCCCGAGGGCTGAGGGAGAGGTGGGAAGGGAAGGAGACAGCCAGGGTTAACAGAATTGAGAAAATTCAATGTTTAAGCCCAGAGGATGCAGACTCCCCAAGCGGAATATGAGGTGCTGTTCCTCCAACTTGCGGTGTTGCTCACTCTGGCCGTGGAGGAGGCCCAGGACCGAGAGGACGGATACGGAATGGGAGGGGGAGTTGAAGTGCTGAGCCACCGGGAGGTCGGGTTGGTTAATGCGGACCGAGCGGAGGTGTTCGGCGAAACGATCGCCCAGCCTCCGCTTGGTCTCACCGATGTAGATCAGCTGGCATCTGGAGCAACGGATGCAGTAGATGAGGTTGGAGGAGGTGCAGGTGAACCTCTGTCGGACCTGGAAGGACTGCTTGGGTCCCTGAAAGGAGTGGAGGGGGGGAGGTGAAGGGACAAGTGTAGCATCTCTTGCGGTTGCAAGGGAAAGTGCCCGGGGAAGGGGTGGAGCGGGAGGGAAGGGATGAATTGACAAGGGAGTTGCGGAGGGAGCGGTCTTTGCGGAAGGCAGACAGGGGGGGAGATGGGAAGATGTGGCGAGTGGAGGGGTCACGTTGGAGGTGGCGAAACTGGCGGAGGAATATCTGTTGTATGTGCCGGCTGGTGGGGTGAAAGGTGAGGACCAGGGGGACTCGGCCCTTGTTGCGAGTGGGGGAATGGGGAGAGAGGGCAGTGTTGCGGGGTATGGAGGAGACCCTGGTGCGAGCCTGATCTATAGTGGGGGAGGGGAATCCCCGTTCTCTGAAGAACGAGGACATTTGTGATGACCTGGTGTGGAACACGTCATCCTGGGAGCAGATGCGGCGTAGACGGAGGAATTGGGAATAGGGGATGGAGTCCTTACAGGAAGCAGGGTGGGAGGAAGAGTAGTCCAGGTAGCTGTGGGAGTCAGTTGGTTTGCAGTGGATGTCGGTCAGGAGTGTATCACCTGCAATAGAGATGGTGAGGTCAAGGCATTCCTTCTCTCTGGGTGAGGCCCAGAGAGAGGGAATGCCAGGGCCCGAGGGCTGAGGGAGAGGTGGGAAGGGGAGGAGACAGCAAGGGTTAACAGAATTGAGAAAATTCAATGTTTAAGCCCAGAGGATGCAGACTCCCCAAGCGAAATATGAGGTGTCGTTCCTCCAACTTGCGGTGTTGTCTTTAAAAATGCAATTAAAGTTCATTGATGCTGTACCCCAGTGTTACACAGACAGAGCCGTCCCCACCGGTACTGTACCCCAAATACATTTGAACTTGAACTTCTAATATTAATAATATTAATAATAATAATAATAACAACAATAATATTAATAAACCAGAACTTAAGCCTAAACCTACGTTTCTCTATCTGGGGCAGCACGGTGGCGCAGCGGTAGAGTTGCTACCTCACAGCGCCAGAGACCCGGGTTCGATCCCGAGTACGGGTGCTGCCCGCGTGGAGTTTGTACCTTCGCCCCTTGAGTTTTCGTCGAGGTCTTCGCATTCCTCCCACACCCACAATTAAATGGCTCGGTGAAAATGTGAAACTGTCCCTCGTCTGTGTAGGATAGTGTTTAGAGCACGGGGGTCGCTGGTCGGCGCGGACACATACCCGGTGGGCCGAAGGGGCCTGTTTCCGCGCTGTATCTCCAAAACTGGTTGGGGTATGCTTGTAGCCCGGTTGCAGGCTATTATGACGGATATTATGCATTTTGTTCACTGTCGTTTGAAACTGTTCGACTCTCCATGTGAAGGTCCATTGAAGTACCAATTGACAATGGGAATGCCCTAGTTGACAAGCCACCTCTGAATGGTCATCTTGCTTTGCTGGGTGAGAATTCAGACGTGTCTTGCCAACTAGTGCGTTCCCATTGTAAATAAGTAATTCAATGGACCTTTTGTCTAGAATGAAAAAATAGAAGCAAGCAATATCTTTGCAGCTATTGAATTGTTTTGAATCACCTGCTGTTATCTTTTGTTTGTAAGGGTAAGAAATCTGGATGAGTTTTGAGTTTGGGGAGCATCTATTGAGCGGGCCTCTGAGGCTATGCCTGGCTGTGATGCCAAATAAAGACATCTTGCTTCTGTCAGCGCCAGTCTCCAGTGACGACCACAGGAGATCGCGACACGGTTATGTAGAGGTAGTATTGCCGCCTTACAGCGCCAGAGACCCGGTTCGATCCTGACGACAGGTGTTGTCTGCAAGGAGTAAGATGGGTTCTTGAATAGTACGGGCGTCAGAGGCTATGGGGAGAAGGCAGGAGAATGTGGTTAGGAGGGAGAGATAGATCAGCCATGATTGAATGGTGGAGTAGGCTTGATGGGCCGAATGGCCTAATTCTGCTCCTATTCTTTGTGACCTTAAGCCCCTGTCCCACTTTCACGACCTAATTGGCGACCTCTGCCAAGTTTGCCCTCGACTCCTACTCGCAGCATGGTCGCCACGAGGTCGTAGGAGGTCGTAGGTCACTCTTCCCCATGCTCGTGAGTGGTCTCCGCGTACTCGTGGCCTCAAGTAGGCCCCAGCCAGATAAAAAATGTCCACCAGTTAAAAAAAAGTCGGCATGGAAACTTGATACTTTTTACTCGTAGTAGGTCGTAGTTGGTCGTGATGGTAGTCAGAGGTCGGTAACTGGCCCGAGCATACATGACATAATTTTATCATGTGATCATTGTCCACTCGTAGCTAGTCGTAGTTGGTCTTAGGTGTGGAAGACTGAGGTCGAGGGGGGTCGTAGAAGGCCGTAGACACAGTCGTAGGAGGTCGTAAACATGGTCGTAGGAGGTCGTTTACTTCAGCGAGTCAACACGACCTTGACATTTTTTTCAACTCGTCTAGCATCTTCTAAACTTGTGGATTAGGTCGTCCAAGTGGGACAGACCTTTATCAGTTGGTGTGTTCTCCCTGTGACCTTGTGGGTTTCCTCCGGCTGCTCCGGTCTCCTCCCACACTGGCGGGGGGAGGGGGGGGGGGGAATGTGTACCATTGTAAGCGCCCTTTATGAACGCCTATTTGCATACCATAGCAAGGTATGCAGGCAAAGAATTTCACTGTGATGATAAAATATTTTAATTTCAATTCAATAACCCTACGCTCCTGCAGGAGACTTTGCTGAGTCCAGGACAATTCCAGGCAAGACTGCAGAGGTGACAAGCCAGTGTCCGTTGCCAGAGCAAGCAGCTCTTATTTATTCTGCCAAGATCGGCCATGTTCAATAGCGTTGAAAACGTTTTAGACGGGAGAGTTCAGTGTCCCCGACTCGAGGCGTGGCCGAACGAAACACAACACAGGTAGACACAAGATGCTGGCGCTGCCTGTCCCGCTGAGTTACTCCAGCATTCTGTGTCTGCTGGAAGGAAAATGGTTTGCTTTACCTTTCACAGTTTCCCTTCAAAGTCAGGCGTAAAATTGCGGCAGGTTGCACGTACCAGCTGAAGTTGAAAAGTTGAACTTGGCTGGCGAATGAATCGGGCTTTCCTGGAGGTTTGTGGGACTGTAAAGCCTCCGACTGGAAGTCTGTGCAGAGAGTGGTGAGAACAGCGGAAAATATCATCGGGACCTCTCTCCCCTCAATCGGGGATATTGCGACCAAACGTTGCGTGTCTAAGGCCAGCAGTATTATAAAAGACCCCACACATCTCCATCACGGACTGTTCACTCTGCTGCCCTCGGGCAAAAGATATCGCAGCATAAGGAGCAGAACATCAAGGTTCTGCAACAGCTTCTTCCCACGAGCCATCAGACTCCTGAATGCCATGTAATGGGCTGCCACCACTGTCTATTTATCCTTTTATCCTTTTTATCCACTTTATCCATGTCTATCCTTCTGTTTATTATCGTGTTGCACAGGGAGCCAAATGCAACGGAATTTCGTTTGGAACTGCATATATCAATGTATTTCTAAATGACAATAAAGTTTGTTTGACTTTGACTTTGACTTGACTTCGACAATCGCCATGTGATGCGAGCTTGTTACCACGGTGATTATCGTGGAGCGATTTAACGGGCGCAAATGTTCCTCCAGATACGATACGACAGAACTTCCTTAATCCCAGGAGGGAAATTGACCTGCCGCCAGTCATAAAACACAAGATACATGAAACATGAAATTAAAGTGATGAGAGGAAAGGATTGGGGATGTGCAAAGATTGGGGGGGGGGAGTCAGTCTACCCCACGATAGAAGGTTGATCGGTTGTACAGTTTGATAGCCAAAGGGAAGAAGGATCTCCTGTGGCGTTCCGCCCCGCATCTTGGTGGGACCAGTCTGTTCCTGAAGGTGCTCCTCAGGTTGACCAGTGTGTCATCTTCTAATCACATGGGTGCTCTCAAACTGAAATCTAGAACGAGAAGCATTGTATCTCTGGCTATGAAATGATGAGCTTGATGTTGGGATTAAAGATGGGATGAGGTGGTCAGGTTCTAGAACCCTGATCCTATCACAACTGGGACTTGAACTGTCTGGTGACTCTGTATCAAGGAACTGATTGTGGACTTTGGAAGGGGTTGGATAGGGACCCACATTCCCGTTTATATCAACGGAACAATGGTGGAAAGGGTCAAGAACTTCAAATTCCCGGGCGTGCATATGTCCAAAGATCTCTCCTGGTCCCAGCACACTGATGCAATTATAAAGAAAGCACATCAGCGCCTCTACTTCAGGAGAAGATTACGGAGAGTCGGAATGTCAAGGAGGACTCTCTCGAACTTCTACAGGTGCACAGTAGAGAGCTTGCTGACCGGTTGCACCATGGCCTGGTTCGGCAGCAGGAGCGGAAGAGGATGCAGAAGGTTGTGACCACTGCCCAGTCCATCATCGGCTCTGATCTCCCCACCATCGACGGGATCTATCGCAGTCGCTGCCTCAAAAAGGCTGGCAGCATCATCAAGGACCCACACCACCCTGGCCACACACTCATCTCCCCGCTGCCATCGGGCAGAAGGTACAGGAGCCTGAAATCTGCAACATCCAGGTTCAGGAATAGCTGCTTCCCCACAGCCATCAGGGTATTAAACTCGCCAACAAACAGACTCTGAACTGTAACAGCCTATTGCACTTTATCTGTTTATATATGTGTATATTGAACAGAACTGTTCTGTATTCATGCTTGCAATATTCTGTTGTGCTGCAGCAAGCAAGAATGACATTGGCGTATCTGGGACACATGACAATGAAATCTCTTGACTTGACATGACTTGACTACACTGTGTCAGCGTACAACTGCTACACACTTGCGCTGTGCGTGCGATGCCTATCTGAGATGTATCCAACTGCTGATGCGTAGTGATACTAGTATACAGAGATGAATGTCACCGTACCTCGGTACACGTGCCGTCACCGGGCCAGCTTTAGGGTCCCTTGGATTTCTCTCCCCTCAGGCGAGAGAGGGACTGAAGATAGCTATGTTACAAAACTTACCTTGAGCAGCGCTGCAGTTCTGCCGCTCCCCGTGTGCGCGACTTTGGCGCCTTTCAGGGGGGGGCGGGCTTAAAGAGCCGTTTTTCAACAGACATGGAAAATCGATCCATGTCGGGCGATTTCGTTGCGGAAGAAAAATCGCTCCGACATTTCATGAATGAAGGTATTTTTAAATTACTCTAAATTATTTATTAACTAGAGTAATTTAAAAATCACCTTCAAAAGCCGTGAGCACCGACAACCGGAAGGATTTTGCGTAGGGGAGAAAAAAAGGTAAATAGTTTATTTTTATATTAAAAGTTGGTTTTTCGGGAGGCTTTAATAATATTTTCATGTTGCGAAATGGGGTCCAAAAAAAATGTATGAACAAACAGTATTTTTCCTCCCGACTTCACCGCTAACCGCAACGTTCCAATCCACCGCGTTCCACTAAAACCCACTTGCTAGTTGATTTAAATGGCCATTAATTTACAGGCATAAAACACTAAATTCCTTCCATTTGGCCCAGAAATTCATGAAAATTAGATGTAAAAACTATGTTATATTGTGGATTATTGTGTGAATGTTATTTGGACACTTAGACAATTTTAAAAAAGTTTATCTTTTCTTAAGAAATGGATAGATGTTTAGATCTACTCATTGAATTTTGTAATTAGCTACAATTAGATAACTAACTAATTATATGCTTTAATTTCAGGTCATCCAAGTAAGATTGAAGCATTCTGAAACAAATATGAAACAATCTATAATAACTGAAAATTTCATTGTTCTCTTAATTTTTAAGAAAGTTATGGGCTTTGACACTGCTGTTTACCCTGATGACTCACGACTGTTGTGCCAGGTTTAGTACAAACCACATCATGAAGTACGCAGATGACACAACAGTGGTGGGCCTCATCAGGGACGACAATGAGCTGGCTTACAGGGAGGAGGTGAAACAACTGGTGGACTGGTGCAACACGAACAACCTGATCCTGAATGTCGAAAAAACAAAGGAGGTTATCGTCGACTTCAGGAAAACCAGGCACAGTCCCACACTACTTCACATCAATGACAGTGATGTGGAGGTGGTCAGTAGCACAAAATTCCTGGGAGTGCAGATTACTAACAGTCTGACCTGGTCGAATAACATCTCATCAACAGTTAAGAGAGCGCAGCAGCGGTTGCACTTTCTGCGCCAGATGAGAAGAGCTCACCTCCCCATCCCATCCTCACCACTTTCTACAGGGGCACCATAGAGAGTATTTTGACCAGCTGTATCTCTGTCTGGTTTGGGGACTGTAGAGCCTCCGACTGGAAGTCTGTGCAGAGAGTGGTGAGGACAGCGGAAAAAATCATCGGGACCTCTCTCCCCTCAGTCGGGGATATTGCGACCAAACGCTGCGTGTCTAAGGCCAGCAGTATTATAAAAGACCCCACACATCTCCATCACGGACTGTTCACTCTGCTGCCCTCGGGAAAAAGATATCGCAGCATAGGAGCAGAACATCAAGGTTCTGCAACAGCTTCTTGCCACGAGCCATCAGACTCCTGAATGCCATGTAATGGGCTGCCACCACTGTCTATTTTATCCTTTTATCCTTTTTATCCATGCCTACCCTTCTGTTAATTTATCGTGTTGCATGTGGAGCCAAATGCAACGTAATTTTGTTTGGAATTGCATATATCAATGTATTTCTAAATGACAATAAAGGTTGTTTGACTTGACTTGACTTTTAACTGTTCTAGATCACAGCTTTTGAGTTAAGTCAATTGAAAGGCAATGGGGAACAAGATGCTAATTTCCGAGTATGAAAATGGCCATAACTTTCTTAATACTGAAGATATGAAAGTGAATTAGGTGTCAAATTAAACTTCTTTTTATGCTTTGTCTGATGGGATAAATTGCAGACTTGATTTTTAAAATCTCAAAATTTTGTAACATTGCTACTGAAGGCAAACACGGAGAGCGCAACGCAATCCCACGTGTGTGAAGTGGTGCCGGTTTCTGAAGGCTGGCACCGTGCCCACATACGCCTCCTGTGAGCCTGTTGCTGGGCGCCAAGATGGCTGGCAGACGGAGGGAGGGTTGGGGGGGGGGGGGGGGAGGTGAAAGGCCGTGTGCCACCGACCCCGCCCCCTTCACGGTTAGATCTCTCCGACACGTCGAGGGTCACTGGACGGTTGAGCGGGACCCAGACTGTGCTGCGCTGCGCCTCTCCCTCTGCCCCATCGGGACCGGGCGGGTTGTCCGTTTACTCCTGTAGATCGCGTTGCAGTCAGTTCCCCCGAGTTTGTAAAGTATCTGCCTGTGATCTCGCACTGGAATGTTCCACGAGGTTACACAAAACATTCTTGGTCGCTGCTTGCCACCGGAGTCGCCCACAGCTAATATCATCCAAAATCAGTCGCCCATTCCTGCTTTCCCCCCCATATCCCTTGATTCCGTTAGCCCTGAGGACTAAATCTAACCCTCTCTCGAAAACATCCAGTGAATCGGCCTCCACTGCCTTCTGTGGCAGAGAATTCCACAGATTCACAACTCTCTGGGTGAAAAAGTTGTCCTCATCTCAGTCCTGAATGGCCAACTCCTTATTCTTAAACTGTGACCCCTGGTTCTCGACTCCCCCCCCAGCATGGGGAACATTTATCCTGCCGAACCTCGGTTTCAGCGCTGTACGACTCTGTGACTTGTCCCGAGATGGAGGTCGTGGCTTCAAGTGGCAGCAGCGGTAGAGTTGCTGCCTCACAGCGACAGAGACCCGGGTTCGATCCTGACCACGGGTTGCTGTCTGTACGGAGTTTGCACGCTCTCTCCGTTTTCTCCGGTTTCCGCCCACACTCCAAAGACGTCCAGGTTTGCAGGCTGATTGGCTTGGTATCATTGTAAATTGTCCCTAGTGTGAGTGTGTGTGGGTAGTGTTAATGTGCGGGGATCGCTGGTCAGCACGGACGATCTGGGCCGAAGGGCCTGTTTCCGCGCCGTATCTCAAAACTAGACTAAGTTGTGTAGCCCTCGCCGGGAGCTCTGTGTGTGATGCTTGCACGCTCGCTCCTGTTATACAGTGAGGTTTGTTTTGTTATGAGTTTGCATGAGCCTCTTGGAGACACAGATAGAGACGTACTCGCTCTATACTCAGCACTAGCAGCCACTCAGGGGAAATCTGGTGGTAGAAACTCACGGTGGAATCTAAAGGGCCTGTCCCACCAGCACGTGACTCTATGCGATGAGCGCGACCTAACGTGGTCGCATGAGCTGTCCGGCGTCGCGGGGCCGGTCCCACTTTGATCGAAGGAGCCGTGCGGAATAATGCAGAGTTCGTCCCGACATCGCGCGGGGCTCCGAAAAACTGACTATGTTCAAAAATTCCGCGCGGCAACGGCTTGTCGGCTCGCAGTCGCCTCGACGTATTACACACCGTCTCGACATCGTGCCTCCGTGAACCTATCTGTAGGTGCCTCCGTGACCCTCTATGTGTGTACCTCTGTGCCCCTCTCTCTGTGTGTGCCTCTGTGCCCCTCTCTGTGTGCCCCTCTCTGTCCTGGCGAACTTACCTTTAAGACTTCGCACAAGTTCGCCTCACTTTGCGCCGCGTTGCGCCACTCAACCGACTTCCGCGCGGCCCTCGCTCCCAGTTTGGTCGCGCTTGCCGCATGCAGGCGCATGCTGGTGGGAATGGCCCTGTACAGGGGATCACCCGACCTCCGCGCGGCCCCCGCTTCTAGTTTGATCGCGCTCATCGCATGGAGTCGGATGCTGGTAGGACAGGCCCTTTACTGAACTAAAAAACACCTTGAACATTTATATTCTTTCAGAAGCAAGATAACAGCAGGCGGTTGAATACAATGTCTGTATTTACAATTAGTTAGTTTACTTCAATACTTTGGACTTAGACAAATAGTTCCATAGAATTACATCTGGGAAGACATTGCAAGTAACAAGACCAATTGAACATTCAAAGATCTTTGATTGGAAAACAGAGTTTTACTCTATAGAGCATCAGAGAACAAGGTGATGTGTAAGAAGGAACTGCATATAGAAATATAGAAAATAGTGCAGGAGTAGGCCATTCGGCCCATCGAGCCAACACCGCCATTCAATATGATCATGGCTGATCATCCAAAAATCAGTACCCCGTTCTGGCTTCCCCATATCCCTTGATTCCGTTAGCCCTAAGAGCTAAATCTAACTCTCTCTTGAAAACATCCAGTGAATCGGCCTCCACTGCCTTCTGTGGCAGAGAATCCCACAGATTCACAACTCTCTGGGTGAAAAAACATTTCCTCATCTCAGTCCTAAATGGCCTGCTCCTTATTCTTAAGCTGCGACCCCCTGGTTCTGGACTTCCCCCCAACATCGGGAACATTTTCCCTGCATCTAGCCTGTCCAATCTCCTAAGAATTTTATATGTTTCTATAAGATCCCCTCTCATCCTTCTAAATTCCAGCGAATACAATTCTAGGCGAATACAAGCCCAGTCGACCTGCTCTTTCTGGTTTAAACTGAAGATAGACACAAAAAGTTGGGGTAACTCAGCGGGACAGGCAGCGTCTCTGGAGAGAAGGAATGGGTGACGTTTCGGGTCAGACCAAGGTAACATATCCAGTATAACATGGTACGTGTGCTTAGCCCTTGATTTAATCTTAGAATAGAAACATAGAATATAGTTGCAGGAGGAGGCCATTCGGCCCTTCGAGCCAGCACTGCCATTCAATGTGATCATGGCTGATCATCCACAATCAGTAGCCCGTACCTGCCTTCTCTCCATATCCCTTGATTCCGCTAGCGTGAATTGGCTTCCACTCCCTTCTGCGGCAGAGAATTCCACAAAATCACAACCCAAAGTTAGTGGACTATGGGGAGAAGGCAGGAACGGGGTACTGATTGGGGATGGCAGTGCTGGCTCGAAGGGCCGAATGGCCAACTTTTGCAACTATTGTCTATTGTCTCTGGATAGCATTCAGGCCGTGGAAATGACTACAATATCTGCGAAAGGCCGTGCATTTTAGCGTTCAATGGCGATAGTGTTCGCGACTAAAATCAATGGGAAATTGTCTGAAGAGGTATGAAGAAAAGACAGGTACTTTATAGACAATAGACAATAGGTGCAGGAGTAGGCCATTTGGCCCTTTGGGCCAGCACCGCCATTCAATGTGATCATGGCTGATCGTCCCCAATCAGTACCCCGTTCCTGCCTTCCCCCCATATCCCCTGACTCCACTATTTTTAAGAGCCCTATCTAGCTCTCTCTAAATTATGATTAGTTTCGAGACAGTGTGGAAACGGGACCTTCGGCCCACAGAGTTCGTGCTGACCGTCGATCATCCGTACGCTCGTTCGATCCGACACACTAGGGACAATTTACAGAAATTAAGCTTCAAACCTGCACGTCTTTGGAATTTGGGAGGAAACCGGAGAATACGCATGCGATCACGGGGGTGGGGGGGGGGGGGGGGTGGGAGGGGAGAACGTACAAACTCCATACAGGCAGCTCCCGAGGTCAGGTTCGAACCCGGGTCTCTGGCGCTGTGAGGCAGCAACTCTACCACTGCGCCGCGTTCCCTGAAATTATACTTCATAACATGGAGCAGCAGGGCTTGTACACTCTGTGGAGTTTAGAAGGATGAGAGGACATCTCATTGAAACATGTAAAATTGTTAAGGGTTTGGACACGCTGGAGGCAGGAAACATGTTCCCGATGTTGGGGGAGTCCAGAACCAGGGGCCGCACAGTTTAAGAATAAGGTCTAAGCCATTTAGAACGGAGACGAGGAAACACTTTTTCTCACAGAGAGTTGTGAGTGTGGAATTCTCTGCCTCAGAGGGCGGTGGAGGCCGGTTCTCTGGATGCTTTCAAGAGAGAGCTCGATATGGCCCTTCAAAATAGCGGAGTCAGGGGATATGGGGAGAAGGCAGGAACGGGGTACTGATTGGGGATGATCAGCCATGATCACATTGAATGGCGGTGCTGGCTCGAAGGGCCGAATGGCCTACTCCTCCACCTATTGTCTATTGTCTATTTTTAAAAGTAAGCAAATTCAAAAGCTCGTTCCTACATAAAAAAGTAACGTCTGATACTCTGTTAAAATCTGCCAAATTGCTGAGCGATCTGGATTAATATTCTATACTGTATCAATGAGCAGTGTAACACATCCACTATAAAATGACACACACCTGCTTAGCAACATAGCTCTTGATTTATGCTGTTTAGAATACACAGCATTCAGGCCATGGGAACCATTACAGTATCTCCAAAAGGCTGTGGACTTCAGTGTTCATTGGAGTTTTTCATGACTAAAATAAGCAGACAAATGTCTAAAGAGTTATGATGGGAAGTGAAAGGAGCAGATTAGCTCTGGTTTCCATTGAATTGTAGAACAGAAGGAAGTAATCCCGCCAGTCCTGCCTTGGTGCAGATAACGTTATCTTTTTTAAACGTGCGAGCGTTAAACTGATTGTGATCGCACTCTCGCTCCGACGCTTTATTCCTCATTCAATGGTTTCTATACCTCGCTTTTCCGAGCTGGAATAGGAGATTCAAGGAACCCCTGATACAAGGGGTACAACAGACTGAGGTTTACTCAGCGGGTCAGGCAGCAATCCCTGGAGAACGTGGATAGGCCATGTTTGGGTTTCTGAGGAAGGGTCCCCACCCGAAACGTCACCGCTCCATGTTCTCCAGAGACGGAGACAAAAAGCTGGAGTAACTCAGAATCTTTTCCCGAGATGCTGCCTGACCCGCAGGGTTACTCCAGCAATCTGTGTCTTGTTTTGCTGTTTATAGGCTCTTTAGACTTTAGAGATACAACATGGAAACAGGCCCTTCGGCCCATCGAGACCGTGCCGACCAACAATACACTAGCACTATTGTATACTAGTATCACGATACATAAGCACCTAGATACATCTTGGATAAGTTTTGCATTCGTTTTCTAGTTCTGCACAAAACATGAGAGTCTTTAGTCTACAGTTAATGTTTCACTCAATGCTGGCAGCAAGACTAGTCACAATGGCTACCCGCAGGATAAACTACATACAAAACATCTCCCTTTGTCCTATGCAGCGCCACCTGCTGCACGGGGGGAGCAACGGGTCCTCCCGCCCCACACAGTCCACCAAACATCAGAATAAGCATCGCAGATTACCAGGGATCATTTACAATTTACAAAAGCCAATTTATCTACAAACGTACACGTCTTTGGAGTGTGGGAGGAAACCGGAGCACGTGGAGAAAACGCACACAGTACAGACTCCGTACAGCCGTAGTCGGGATCGAACCCGCGATCTCTGGCGCTGTGAGGCAGCAACTCTACCGCTGCGCCACCGTGCCACCATAAAGTATGATGGCAAGCTTTGATAGTGTGTCTGTTGTTATACTGCTGCAAACCTTTCATCCCTTTGTGGTTAAAAAAAAAGAATGCCTTGATCTGAAACTTTTTATCATAGGTTAACAGCGCTGAGGAGACATTGAAGAAGGATCCGAGGATCCCAGCGAGACACGGAGAGATGATCAGCATTCTGCTGAATATGTAACGCTAACTCTCGGGGAGTTGTGACCTGCAGTGTCAAAATCTCACAGGACCTCCTGTAATAAATAATGGCTCCATTTGCATCAGCATCTGTTCCTTATCACCCTGTGTCAAAATCTGAAGCAGTGTCAGACCAAGCAGTTCTATTACAGCATATAATAAGCTTCACAAAATGTTTTAAGGAAGAACTGCAGATGCTGGAAAAATCAATGGTAGACAATGGACGAGGAGACCATTCAGCCCATTTGCCCAGACAGATCCCAGGGCAGTAATCTCATCTCATAGTTATTCCTCCCAGGATCTTGTACACCTCTATAAGATCACCCTTCATCCTCCTGCGCTCCAAGGAATAGAGTCCAAGCCCGCCGAACCTCACCAGCGCCTCTACTTCCTGAGAAGATTACGGAGAGTTGGTCTGTCAAGGAGGACTCTCTCTAACTTCTACAGGTGCACAGTAGAGAGCTTGCTGACCGGTTGCATCGTGGCTTGGTTCGGCAACTTGAGCGCCCTGGAGAGGAAAAGACTACAAAAAAGTAGTAAACACTGCCCAGTCCATCATCGGCTCTGACCTTCCTTCCATCGAGGGGATTTATCACAGTCGCTGCCTCAAAAAGGCTGGCAGCATCATCAAGGACCCACACCATCCTGGCCACACACTCATCTCCCCGCTACCTTCTGGTAGAAGGTACAGGAGCCTGAAGACTGCAACGACCAGGTTCAGGAATAGCTACTTCCCCACAGCCATCAGGCTATTAAACCCGGCTCGGACAAAACTCTGATAACTAGTAGCCCATTATCTGTTATTTGCACTTTATCAGTTTATTTATTCGTGTGTGTATATATTTATATAATGGTGTACGGACACACTGATCTGTTTTGTAGTCAATGCCTACTATGTTCTGTTGTGCTGAAGCAAAGCAAGAATTTCATTGTCCTATCTGGGACACATGACAATAAGCTCACTTGAACTTGAACTTGAACTTGAACTCCCCAGTTGCTCAGACCCTCGAGTCTTCTTTTAGTTTAGAGATACAGCGCAGAAACAGGCCCCTCGGCGACCGAGTCCGTGCCGACCAGCGATCCCCGTACGCCAACGCCATCCTACACTAACTAGGGATAATTTACAATGATACCAAACCAATTAACCTGTCTGGAATGTGGGAGGAAAGCGAAGATGTCGGAGAAAACCCATGCAGGTCACTGGGAGAACGTGCAAACTCCATACAGACAGCGCCCGTGGTCGGGATCGAACCCGGGTCTCCGGCGCTGTAAGGCAGCAACTCTACCGCTGCGCCACTGTGGCCTCCGCTCCACAGCACTCCGCATTCACTGCGTAGGTGACGGGCGTCTTGTGTATTTTACTCTGATTCAGTGGTTTATTAATCCGTTGCCCTGCAGAGCCACGTTCTACTGAGGAACGGCAGCCAAGATTTCAACCCTGCTTAGGTATTTGCAGT